>JAEAOA010001663.1:1435000-1485000 GCA_016746295.1 Potamilus streckersoni | reverse complement strand
GGAGCTGGGTATTGACAAAAATAATGACTCTTCCAAAAATGTGTGCAGCTCTTTTTTTAGACACGAAAATTAATACCGTCTGTACTAGCTTATAAGACGAGTTAAAATGAAGGAAAAAAATCAAACAAACAGCAAAGAACATGATCTGCCGCAGCATAATCTGTCTGCAGAACAGGATTTGTGTTTTTCATTTTTATTTTACTGGTTACTCATCACATGCTCCACAAACCCAGATCTGCAAGTGCATTATGAACATGGTTTTGAAATATTTCGAGACGTTTCAACCGGCATAAATAGATAAAATAGTTATTAAGAACAACAATATTTACAGTTATTAACAACAACAATATTGATAGTTACCAGTAAATGTTTCTTTATGGAATAAATAAATATTTTAACAAATGTTATTTAAATGAAAAAATAAAAGCCATTTTAAATCAATACAGGCTTAAAACGTTTTCTTTTAAAACGTTTTGAAGCTGGATAGCTATGAGATTCAAGGCTTCCATTTTCGATACAGAATATATATTACATGTAATGGTTAGTCATTGTGGCTTATCAGTTCTCCAAAGAACAAATGTTTAATCACATTCTGATTGTTTAGACGTAAGCCATGTGCTTATCGAGTGCGCCAAGATCGGGATGATAGGACACGTTATCATATCACTTTTATTGAGCTGTCCTTGGCTGATATTCTGGCTGATTTAGGGATGCATTAATAATGAAAAGGTTTCCAAAGTTTTGTATACACTTCAGCGTACAGACCCCTAGAAGCAAAATAATTTATTGGAAAAAGGAGCCGCTACACAGATATCCTTTCTTTATATAATAATTTTAAACACAGTGTCAGCGAGAACAGCGCGGATGAGGTAACTTTCCTGCGAGCTTTTATTGCAATCAAAATTTTCATCGTAATTTACCTATACTTAGCAGAAGGGCGACAATTTCAGGGCTTTTAAAATGTTCGTATAAAGCAATTTGAGATACTAATACTAATGGTAGATCAAATTGCTATTTGCCCAAAGCCCATGAATTATCATTCTTATATGTTTCAACAGTAAGTTATTGTCTCTGTATAACCTAGATCAGAGAATATTTCCACAGGTCCTCTACTACCTGAACTTGTCCTCCTTATATATATATATATATATATATATATATATATATATATATATATATATATATATATATATATACACACACCTACCCTCCGGAGTGTCTTTTTTGAAAATTCAAATATTGTAGCACTATCATTGACATAAGAAAATATTTATAATCCTCGTTTTCTTATTGACTAAATCTTATACTTTTGTTTTGATCTCTCCGTCTCTCTTTCATGAATAAAGGGATGTCGATACCAGGTATCTACTATCATTCATTTCGAAAATGAGAAGCATGGCTTTTAGTAGAGATATACCCGATTATATTTAAGATAATAATCCAACTTTGGAATCGACTTCAAAAACTTGCGAAACAGCTTTATAGAATCAACTTTTGCGTCATTATCATGGCAGTTAAAGCATATTCAAGCTAAGTTAATTCTATATTGTATTTCATTGAGTTTGAACTGTTGTCAGGTACTCTACATACCAATATAGAAGAACTCGAGTTATGTTATAGATATTTAGTGAGACGTAGGTAATATTCGCCTACAGAGGCAACGTGCTGTACCTTCTGACTTGGGCACAGGAAGCATACTTAGCTAAGGCGAAATTAACCTTTGTCACCGGAATGTGTATTGGCGGTGATGTGGTGGTCTTATATTCTGAAAAGATATTAACTATACGTTTATGTTCGTAACTGACAAAACCTTTTGTACCAGATATCAGAATAACGAATAAACGTGGTCTTGGAAAAGTACTTTTAGACTATGAATTAAGAGTTCAATCGAAATGGAATAAAAGCTTGGCATTTGCACATTATTGATGTTATTTTTTTTCGTTGTTGGCATCCGTCCATCTTCGAGAGACGATGGTGTAGCTCCCAATATTGGTGCCTTATCTGCACCGTCGCGAGTGGCTGAAGAGTCCGACCCTTGCGTGACAATCTTTGTTGCACTTGCTGCAGGTGAAGATGGATTCTTGTTGGGGCTGATGATGATCCGCCTTCCTCTTGGCTCTCTTTGTAGCGAGGTTTGCAATTATTCTTTCCTCGGCTTTCTGAATGCCTTGTCTCACAGCAAGTCGCCACTCGTAGCGGTTGTTAGCACAGCTCTCCCAGTTGTTGACGCTGATGTTGACCTTTTTCATGTCCTTTTTGCAGACGTCTTTGTATCGCAGACGTGGCCGTCCAGTCGGTCGTGTGCATTCTGCTAGCTCGCTGTAAAACAGGTCTTTGGGAATGCGTCCTGTATCCATTCTCCTGACGTGGCCGAGCCATCGAAGGCGACTCTCGCTGAGGATGGTGAACATGCTATTCATGCTGGCCCGTTCCAAAACCTCCGTGTTGGGTACTTTGTCCTGCCACTGGATGCGCAGAATGCGCCGCATGCATCTCAGAGGGAAGCTATTGAGTTTTCTTTCGTGGCTTGTGTAGGTGGTCCATGCCTCACTACTGTAGAGGAGTGTGCTGAGCACACATGCCTGGTAGACACGCAGTTTGGTCTTTTAAGTGAGGTTGAGATTGTTCCAGACCCTCTGGTTCAGTTTTGCCATAACTGCTGCTGCCTTAGCAATCCTGCCGCTCACCTCAGCATCAAAGGAGAGCGAGCTGGAGATGGTGGACCCAAGGTATGTAAAGTTCTCAACAACTTCAAGATTGTACCCATCAATGGTGATGGTTGGAGGGGAGTCTACATCCTGCGCCGTGACATTTGTCTTCTTCAAACTGATGGTCAGTACGAACTCTTTACAGGCGTGGGAGAGGCGACATACCAGCTGCTGAAGTCTTTCTTCCGAATGTGATGTCAAAGATGCATCGTCAGCGAAGAGCAATTCACGGATGAGAACCTTTGTGACTTTGGTCTTTGCACGGAGACGTTAGATGTTGAACAGTTTGCCATTTGCCCTGGTGTGAATGTACACTCCCTCGCTGCAGTCCTAGAATGCGTATTGGAGGAGCACGGAGAAGAAGATGGCAAAAAGTGTTGGTGCACTGACACAATCCTGCTTGACTCCACTGCTGATGTTATTTATAACAAGAAGAAACTACCTAGAGAGCAAATATGGAATTAAGTGGCGACTTTATTGACATCAGAACATTAATTTATATTTAAAACAAACTATCATGTGGTTTTGTGGACACAAATTTCCAAAAATGTTTTGGTGTCCTTCTGAAAGAGTGAAACTATATATCATGCCTGTTCGTATACCTATGATAGGTAAACTTTGTGCAAAGGAGACTGACGACAGAGCCAAACATCTTATTTTAGGTCACGAAATCCTACTTGAAAAACGCCGTATTTTCTTACACATACACACACACAAACACACACATATACATACATACATATATATATATATATATATATATATATATATATATATATATATATATATATATATATATATATATATATATATATATATATATATATATATATATATATATATATATATATATATAATACTAGTACTTCCACGAGGTAAATCTTTATAGAATACGTGCGTAAACTCTGCTTTCGAAGGGGAGATAGAGACATACATACATACATACATACATACATACATACATACATACATACATACATACATACATACATACATACATACATACATACATACATACATACATACATACATACATACATACATACATACATACATACATACATACATACATACATACATACATACATACATACATTTGTACAGTGCGTGTGTGTATGTTTGGTTTGATTTTTTTTACATTGCTTTAGCATTTTTTAAGTCATATCGCTACCATGTCTGCTTGTATTTCAAAGTCAGCATTTTACTGTGGTTGGCTGAATGTCTATCGATAAATATAAATTAATGAAAAGAAAATTCAATCAAACAAGATTTAATAAATATGTATCTTAATCCCCAGTATTTTTAGATACTATTATCACATTTATTTATTTCTTTTCATGCAAGGCCAAGCTAACAGGGTTATCTATATCAATGAGCGTCGAACCTTCACAAAGTACAACACGTTTTATCATATTCATATATATATATATATATATATATATATATATATATATATATATATATATATATATATATATATATATATATATATATATATATATATATATATATATAAAGGGTCAATATTATCTTTGTTAAGTGAAACATTATTAAATATTTTTAAGATCACTTGATAAGCATCAAAAACAAAATGACATTATTATTATTATTATTATTATTATTATTATTATTATTATTATTATTATTATTATTATTTTATGTGTAATACATTGCAATAGATTCTACAAGTTTTCTACTTTCATCGGATCAAGCTCACAAACTTACAAGTACTGAATAAAAAATATTCGCGTTTCAGATTATGTGCTCCAATTGTGTACATTGTGATGACGTCATATCAGTTTACTTTTCCGAACAAAACTGTTTTGCTGAAGAAAACACAAAAATATACTCAGACAATAAATTATGATTCAAATACACTCAAAGTTGATTAATGTATTAAGTGATGGTGGCGAAATATAAATAAGAGAGAAAAAAGAAACAAGAAAGAGACTGACCTTATTAGTCCTTGTAGTTAGTGAAGACATGCGGACTTCACATTTGAAATGATCTGTGACATCTGCGCGAAAACTACTATAAATTATTTCAGTAAAAATTGTTTTAATATATTTCACTTATTATATACAAGAGTCGCGATAGGCTAAAAGTTGGAATAAACATATGTAGAGATGGAAACCTCGATTTCAGTTTCTAATTCGGTTATTACTTTGCCAATAAACTCACTTTCTTCCCTGTTATTTTATTTGCTTTCTCACTAAATTAAATTAATTGAAAATATTCGTACATGTGTAAAAATATATCTTAATCAAAAATAGTCTAACCTCCTAAAAGAATTTAGATTCCAAGAAGCAGTGCAATTCGTAACCCAACATGTATTCCTTTGCCTTGTTCATGTGGATATTTATTTATGACAAGTTTCCCCAGTAATTGATGGTCATGATTTTCAAGACAGGTATATACACTTTTTATTAGGAAAATTGATTAAATTTTCTTCCAGTTTGGATACCATATTAATTTGAAAATGTTTTATTCGACGATTTTTGCAAAACTGAAAAGCAGTTTGCTTGTTTTGGTTTAAGATGGTCCTTATATGATTTCATAGGGACTAAGTCATCAGTTGTATTTTTAAGAAGGTTCAAATCAAGAAGGACAAGATGTTCAAATCAACATGGATGCGCTTCATTATATATGCCATACTATTTATTTTCCTTTCCATTGGTGAATGATAGCTAATCCATATGAATATAGTTATGTTTAGTGAATGCCAGCCAAGTTCTGAATATAATATATAGACTGGAGTACTCCTTTCTTTCTAAATACATTATTTTTAATTAGAAATTAATTATGGACTTTTTCTATTACATCCAGATTTTCGTATCTCCAAGTTTCACTCTCATAAGTAAGTACTGGCATAACCAAATACTTTTAATTGCAACTCTTAAAGCAAATTGAAGTTGATTTCCTTAAGGCTGAAGTTCTTTATCACTGTAAGCAATAGACCCAGAGCAGCCCTGGTTTAATCACGAATTGATTAGATACCTTGCCAAACGGTCATGAATTTTGAGATGAAAAAGCCTATATATCGATAATGAGCATTCAGAGAATTATTATTGCTTGCCGTTCCTTGCTTCAAAAGGAAACATTTAATTGGTTTAACTCTAATTAATATTCATGTCAGTATTTTAAACAAAAATTGTTTAACAAAAATTGTTTAAACTCTCTAAGACTGTTATTTCATTGTCAGCTATTATGAAAGCATCAGCTGTATAAAGAATAATTAAAACATTGAGTTACATCATAATGTGAAAAATTAATTCCTAATCCCATAACATTTCCCTTTTTGCAACAAGATGATTTTAAATAAATAATGAAAAATGAAGGAAATCTTTTTCCTCTTGTCGAAGAAAATTTTTACAAGCAAGAAAATATTTCTTCACCAGCACATTTAATTCACGTAATGCAAAATTGTATTCCCTGTTACATGTTATAAATTGTCCTAAATATTGTTTTTATTAAAAATTCTTTTATTTAGCTTTTGGTCAAAAATAACCGCTCAAAACCAAACAAACAAAACTTGAAAATCAACAAAACAAGAAAATAATTTCATTTTCTCACATTCAGGATGTCAACGCAGGAATGCATACAAATAAATAGATTTAGATAAAATAAAAACTAATAAATAAATAAAGAACATATTATAGTTATTTGATGGTAATACTTTCGATTCAATTGACCTTGAGTACCCTTGTAAACAGATAGCATTCAATCAAGTATCTGGTAAAATTAACTTCAAACAAGCATATCGTATAAATCGCTTTAACCATGTATCTGGTACAGTTTCATTCAACTAAGAATCTGGTATAATTATCTAATCTTAGTTAAATTAGGAAGACTTCATACAGAAATAGCATTACATTTAAGGTTGCTCTAATATACTCATTTAAAATTCCATCATTGGCCAAAGCTCTACGATTTTCACATGAAGTAATTTCATCACTATCAATGTAGGCATGGAGGATTTCATTGCCATTATCATTGATATTAGAATTCTCTTCACATTTTTCATTTGCACCTTGAGATGTGTTTATGTTCTTAACAAAAACATACAACTCTTTCATGTTGGAATTCTGAGGTCATGTATCTATTTTGTTCATTATCAGAAATCTAGTGCTTTCGCAGAGTGAAGTGATTCCTGTTGATATTATTGTGAATATTGATATAGTTATTTATAGCTTTTGTGCATAATCTACATTTAGATACTTTTTTATTATTTATTTATTTATTTATTTATTTATTGATCTGTAATGGGTATATATTAAACAGTTTCTTGGCCTTACTGTATTCTATTCTTAAACTATCACATTTACTGCCAAACCAATGTCTGCTGAACTCAGGGTGAGTAACAATTTTGCGTCTAGTTTCAGATTTTTTTTTCTGATGTTTTAAAAAGAGGTGATAAGTGTTTCATAATACGATTAAACTCATTTTTATTTACGGAAATAATAATACTGTGCATTGTTTCAATCACGACAATAATTCACTCATAGCTCTACAAATTTATACTGGTTAATTGTTTTTCTTTTCCTCATCCCGTGTTGTATGAATCTTCTAAAAACGTCTGACCTGGATTACGTTTTACGACACCGTCAATTTCGTGCCGGATTACCAAATAGCAAGAGTAGGCACCGGCCTACGGGCCCCACGCTTTTTAGGGACTCCACGAGAACGGATCAAAATAATTCTGAATTGATTTGGTCTTGACGTATTATGAGATAATTTGCGTGGGGGCTCCGTGATTTTGATTGTCAAATGGTCACCACAGGGTTTGATCGGGCACTGCCGTCAATAGAAATAGGAATGGTCAATAAAAATGAAAAAAGTTAATCAAGATTAATAACTTTGAAATGCTACGGCATATAAACTTAATGTAGCACAATCAGTATTTGATATATTACAAAAAATGTCCACCAGGCGATCGATAGCACACCTTCGGTTCTAAATAATAAGATTGTTAAAATTACAAACAAAAGTGTTTGTCCCTGCTTATTCACACAAGTATTTTGACGAGTAGTCCTTTGTGTTTAAAATTTTAAATATAAGTAAGAAGGGGTGTAAAAAAATAAAACTGGAATTGTATAATAATATCGAGATAAACAGTCAAAAATATCTCGGACCCTTTTAAAGCCTGCCGTCATATACATCAACCCTTGCTAATGGCTTCATTCTTCTCTTCCACCTCCTGACCATTTTGTTTTAAACTAGCTGCCATATGTTTAAAATTTCAAAATTTGGTACACCACTTGCACTAAAAAAAAATGCTCCAGAAAACTGGATGAGACATTAACCCAGACCTTATTCTAGTACTGGCATCTAGGGGTGCGCGGTATTACCGATGTACTACGGTATTTTTTCAGGTGGTACGTACCATGATACTTTTTCACTGTACCAGTACATTGGTAATTTCCGTGAGGAAGTAATTTACGGAAATTCCCAAAGAATCTTGTTACGACTTAGCATATATTAACTTCTTGTTTTTTTTAATGACAACATAGCTACAAAATAGCTTTCTTTTTACAAAATGTTTGTATCTGATATGTATTATTGGTTTAATGGTGAATATAACAAAAATAATTTTATTAAATACCCATTTGACATTATATGGATGATACATTATGATTAAAGTCAGATCTCCATCTTATAAATGAAGATCTAACAACGACCGCTTTTTTTTGAAACATTGAAAGCTAAAGACTAAATAGCCATCTCTGCATTGCAAAGAGACGGATAAAACACTTGCACAGTATATTTATAGGCCTAACCCCGGTCATCTACGTCAAATTAGAGATTTTTCAGAGGTTGTAAAATATTTTTCATACAACGCCAAATGCTTGTTCATATTTTTAAAATTATAAATTAAAAATTTAATAGAATGTGTGGATGAAATAGGGTATGCAATAAACCAAAAAACAAAACAAAACAAACCAGGTAAATGTTTTGTTCCGAGTTAGTGAAATAACTCAACGTATTCATACGCCACATCAAACATTCCTTCTTTCCGCCCACTTGGAACAAACAAATCATACGTAAATTTGTCTATATATTATTGTTCTTTTAATCACATGTTTGACACGTGTCACGCATATCAAAGCAGTGGCCACATTGAATGTTGTGAAACATATACGGGCCAAATCCAACTTTCGCAAAACTTTCAAATTTCAAAAAAGAAACAAAATGCTAGCGTATGCAAGTGTGTTAAGTATATGTATTCTTTTGTAAGGCTACTGATATTCTAAGAATTTCAAGATTGCACATATTTCCTGTCTGAAATTTATACAGTGTCACATGTAACGTAAGCTTTATCGTCCCACTTGAGTTACGGATTTAAGCTTGCAACTTGTACAATAGTTAACACACATATAGTAAATTCATGTCCTTTAAGAACACACGGTACTAATTGTATTGAAAAATGGGAACCAGCTTAGAAATGGGTGAACTTTAAATAGAGTATATATGGGTTTGGGTAACCAGGATTGGTTAATAATGTAAGTTATGTTTAAGAAAAAAATAATCTTTTGAGACCTTATCCTAGTTGAAAGTGAATATAAATAGAGACACTGTTTTATAGATGGAATTTCAGTTCTTTAATAGTCTTGAGTTGGGAACACTCGTTACTAAAATTAGCACTTGACTCTTTGGTGCTGAATTGAAAGCACATGTTTCAAAAACATGCAGCTCCAGAGAATGCCTCGGCTCATATCCTTTCCTCTGCACAGAAGCTGACTTCCAGGTTTCATCTATACTGATAAATATAATTTTGGTCATGAGCATTCAAAAATTTTAAGTTATTGAATTTTTAATATCATGGTGTTTGCATTGGTTTACTATGTGAACTGAATTAGTACCGTGATGCCTTAAAGTGTTAGCCATTTAATTTTCGGGGAGTGGGTAAGATAGTGATTTTATTTTGAGTTAAACTATTTTCTTTTCTTTTCTTCAAGAAAATTAATACGTTCCTCAAATATCATGGATATAATTTGTTGTTACTTATTTTTCTGAAAGTCCGCGGTATACCGTAGTACATATCTGTACGTTCAGAAATAATGCGGTATACCGTAGTACATATCTGTACATTCAGAAATATGCGGTATACCGTAATACATATTTGTATGTTCAGAAATAATGCGGTATACAGTAGTACATATATGTATGTTCAGAAATAATGTTGTATACCGCAGTACATATCTGTACGTTCAGAAATAATGCGGTATACCGTAGTACATATCTGTACGTTCAGAAATAATGCGATATACCGCAGTACATATATGTACGTTCAGAAATAATGCGTTATACCGTAGTACATATCTGTACGTTCAGAAATAATGCAGTATACCGTAGTACATATCTGTACATTCAGAAATAATGCGGTATACCGTAGTACATATCTGTGCATTCAGAAATAATGCGGTATACCGTAGTACATATCTGTACGTTCAGAAATAATGCGGTATACCGTAGTACATGTACGTTCAGAAATAATGCGGTATACCGTAGTACATATCTGTACGTTCAGAAATAATGCGGTATACCGTAGTACATATCTGAACGTTCAGAAATACGGCGGTATACCGTGGTACGTATCGCACAGTACGTTCAGAAATACGGCGGTTTACCGTGGTGCAAAATTTTTCGCTGTACCTCAATGGGCAGCATACTTATTAAAACTACCATCAAGCGTATACGTAAAGCTCTACAAAATGTTTTTAAAGCATATATTTATATTTTTCAGTTCCTTACACAACTTTATACAGACACACACACATACACACACACACGCGCGCGCGTACATATTTCTTTGCGCGGGCGAACTAATTCTTTAAAAACTTGACTGACATTTACAAATCTGAATTGAACGACCACGCCACCTAAAGTACCAACAGACCCCAAATTGTTTTAGTGATTTTCATAATGCGGACGTGACGTGCAGATAAAAATCCTTGAAATCCGCTTCCTGTTTCTTCAATCTGCCTAATCACATCTTACTTGCAATTGCATTATCTTGTCATGTGCGGAGATTGCAATTTCTATGTTTAGCGATCTTTGACTTTATTTGGCAGGATATATGAAAGTCAATTATTGACTAGTATCTAACAGAATTTTTTTTTTTAAAAAAAAACATGTCGAATGATAATCGTGTTTTATTTTAGTGCACGCCCCATTCTACTTTGTTTATCTTTATGATATGTGATGTCTTTGGTAATAGACTGGTTTTATGCTTTGCACAGAAAAGTAAGACTTTTTAAAATAACGAATCCATATTTATTACCGTGTTAAGATTACACTAATCTTTGTCGGAATCGTACAATGTTAAATTTGATATCAATAAAACTCCTTTGGACTGATACAATGTTAAATCTGATATCATTAAAACTCCTTTGGACAGGTACGACGTTAAATTGGATAATTTTTACGCGGAAGTCTATTATATAAAGTAACTAAAAATCCTTTTATGAAGATAATATAAATCGGGATATATATATATATATATATATATATATATATATATATATATATATATATATATATATATATATATATATAAAATAAACATTTGATCTATCTGAAAGAGATGTTTGAGTGAAACAAAATGTAACTGATATCAACTTCCAAGGAATATTTGAGTCACACAAGAAGGAAAACCTATTTGCATACATATTGCATTGTCATCTACAACTGCGAACAGCACAGATTCTTGCTAATTGTGATACAATACATAGCTATGGAAGGGTAACTCATTCATATTAATGATCTCAACGTGCCTTTCTTCAACGTTTTAAAATTCCACTTTTGAAATTAAGTTTTTAATGTCCCCAAAAGAACACCAATAATAATAATAATAATAATAATAATAATAATAATAATAATAATAATAATAATAATAATAATAATAATAATAATTTAGAGGGACAAATGTAGGAACACGCTTTTTAGAGGTCAAATGTAAGAACAAGCATTTTTTGAGGGGCAAATGTAGGAACGTTTTTTTAGAGGGAAAATGTAAGAACAATCTATTTAGAGCGGCATATATAGGAACATGCTTTTTAGAGGGCAAATGTAAGAACAAGCCATTTAGAGAGGCAAATATAGGAACACGCTTTTTAGAGGGCATATGTAAGAAGAAGCCGTTTAGAGGGGTATATGTAGGAACAAGGCAAATTTGTAGTCCCCATATTAAAGTTGGGAAACTAAATACAGGTCTTGACTGGTTACGTTCCATTTTAATAACATAACGAGAAGTATAAAACCCAGATAAGCAGGCTGATAATTTTTGTTTGCTCCTTGTCTCAACGTATGACCACTACAGATGGATTGTTTCTAGATATGAATCCTCTTATTGTTAGATAATGCTGCGCGTTAAATTATGTTCTGTAGGTTTTTATATCTATTTTAATCAGATAAATTTTATGTGATTGAAATATCGCTTGATACAAGGATGCCAATATTCCCATAGAAACTGGCTGTAAAGTTGGCAAGATTTGATCAAAATTCTATAACCAAAGATATTGGTTCTATTTTTTCTCTTTTGAAACCTTTGTGAAAGACGTTCTTTAACGTGTACTATATAAGTTCAATTGAATTGTATGCTACAATGCAATTTCTTTTGTTTAAAAAAAGATTTCATCTAGATATTCTGATTTAGAGATTGTTATGTTGAATATACCATGTTTTTGTTAAGTTGTCCTTTTCTTACATGTCTTATTCTTTCGAATCAATGAAAATATGCCTCAACTAAAATAATAAAGATCTGATTAGTTACATAACACTAAGTATATGTCTATGAATAAGCCAGTCCTGGACATTAGAAAACATTTGAGCTTGATATTGAGATTTTGTGTGAAATAAATAATATGGAAGTTTACTCTTTAAAAGTTCTCTGCTAATTGCCCAACTCGGTCTAAAACTGATTCTCCAAGTTTACTAATCTCTTGATGCAAGTTTTGTAAGGCGATACAATTTATTGTTCCTTAAATATTTTCTTTTCGGAATGTATGCTTCTACAGTACTTATTATGTAGTATTTACGTTTTTGGATATGAAATACTTTATTATCATTCCCTATTGTTTCACTAGAGCTTGATAATATTGTATCGTAGACTAATGTACGTATACATGCTTCCATAGAACTTAGATTTATAAACCGGGTTTTGTGTCAGATTTGCGATCATCATTCAGTATTTCTCAGATGATCAACTTGGAAAATTTACCTTGCTTACCATTTCTGATGAACTGAACCCAGAATTTTCATCAAATGTTGCATGTGCTGTTTCAAAATGAAAAATATCCAGTATACGTTAAGTGTAAATCAATAATTCGTTTTAAAGAGAATTTGTTACGTAGGCTCGACGAAGGTCCATCAAAATATAAATGCATCGATAGATTATGAAATTATTATAACTTTATGATTTATTTTGACTTGAGTTTAAGTTGAACGAGTTTCTACTGCTTGCATTTTCTTCCTCATTTTTCAGCTGTGTAACATACAAAACTACTTAACAAATACTTGGTTCTACCTACCGTATACATTATAGAGAAATGATGGCTACAAATCGACATGTTTGCTTAATAGATACATCAATATGTAACATAGTTATCATTCGCCCTAGTCACGTGTAATGACGTTACAGCATAAATCATTTTTTTTTATTTTGTTGTTGATTGTGCTGTCTGCATAATTTTCTTATTTCATTCGCTTTAAAAAAATCTTGATCCCATTGCACATGTCGCCAGAAGAAAGTTGTATATTTTTTATGTTGTTAGCTCGTTTTATTTGTTTAGTGGTGCTGAAAAAAACCACAAGCTACTGTTAAGCTTTCTCACATTCCCACATGGGCCGAACCCGAGACTCGAACCCACGCAGAGGTGATTTGGTAGTGATCCGTAACTGTGAGCGTTTTAGACCACTTGGGGTGTCATATCTGTCCTATTCTAAAGATCGGTTGATTAAACACATTTTTGAGAATCATTTTCAATGCATACATTGACATCGAGCAGGCGTGGCAAAGTTACAATTACATTCAAAAATGTACCCCGATCATGTAAGGCGTAATCAATGAATGATTTTAAGTATGGGTATACATATTTATTTATCTTCAGAAAAGGTGGATATACAGAATTAGGGAAATAAAATGATTACGGCTGTCAGACACATACCAATACAAAGTGTATGTTCCTCACGCATTGCAGCACTAATGTCTTCCAGGGTCCTAAGCACTGAAAATATTATTGTGTCCCCTAAAAATATAATGTAAAACTAAAAGAAAATACCGGATATTACAAGCTAAAAATGTGGGAAAATACCAATGTTGTCATCATTCCCGATCAAAATACCCATACATGCAGATCAAAATGGTCATATATAATTCATTCAATTTTATCATCAGCAATTAATTTGAATTTTGTGTGGTGCCCAGAGCACGTGCTTAGTTTGCTTAATGGGTAATCCGGCATTGACCTCAATGTCATCACAACATGAGTAGATCATACAAAAATTAATGGATGCTCTCTGCCGTTTCTCTGTCTTAGCCTTTGATTTTTTCAAAATATGTGTATTTTCCCGAACTTAATTTGTTTCTTGCAACACTTGTACGTTTTTCTTCTTAATGAATAAAAACGCTAATTGTCTGTAAATCACGAACAAGTTGCATACGCACTGAATGAACTTCTATAAACATGACGGTGTAGTTGAGTACAAAAACATAAAGTTTCTGAGTTCCTTATCATGTGTTACATAAATTCCAATGTTTTTTGTTTGAGTTGCATACCTTTCAGTTTGATTGAAACCCAGTAGACAAGGTTTGATAAGATGGACAGAATTATTGATCTCTATAAATTTTTCGCTCACATAAAAAGTATCGCTTTTGGCGACACACCAACTCATATCGCACAACGACGGTTATCCTGCTAAGACGAAGATATACAGCCAAGTTTTCAAAGAAAGTCGATATAAAGTGTCAGAAAGAAAGACTGTACATTTAACATATGTATTTAGTGGCAGTTTCAAGATATATATATATATATATATATATATATATATATATATATATATATATATATATATATATATATATATATATATATATATATATATATATATATATATATATATATATATATATATATATATATATATGTATATATATAGATAGATAGATAGATAGATAGATAGATATAGATAGATAGATACAATAAACTGACGACGAACAGTACGAAACTAGTAACTAACTAGCCTAAGCGCTTTCGACTCTTAATGGGTCTTTTTCAAAGGCAAATACAAAACATATATACGATAAACAAATAAACACAAAAACGTCGTGTTTGTAAACCTCTACATGGCTGTCTTCACATGTGCTAAAACTATAAATACAACCAGCTTGTATAGACTAGATGCGGAAACTGAAAACGGTGTATATTTCCCTAAAAGTCTACAAGCCAAAGCGACATCTATTTTCACTTTTTGTACATATGTAACGCAGATTATATCTCGGATATTTGATTCTATACCGGTTATTCTTATAGTAAAAATTGAAGGATAATAAGAAGATTTAGAAAATGTTAAATTTTACTAGTGCATAGTTTTCATTTTCTAGTCTTCTTGGTTTAGACCGCTTGGTTTCAATGTTCTAAGGCGGCCTATCCAGTATGATTCCTTTTCCTTCCTGGTTTCGGAACTCCAGCTGTGGTTGTTAGCAATAGCGATAAGTATTATATCACTGAAAGTGTGGCCAGAGGAGGAGAAGTGTTCTGCGACCGGGCTTCTGTACAGCTTTTTTGTCATCCAATCAGATCTATGATGGTTTATCCTTTTGTGTAGCTTTTCAGTTTCTCCGACGTACTGAAGGCCACAGATCTTACATGTGATGAGATAAATCACATTCTCTGTTTTGCACGTTTTGTTTGGACCATGTATGTTTAGTTTTTCTTTAGTCACTGTGCTAGTGAATGTCTTGGTCTCTATCATATGTTGACAGGTTTTGCATCTTTTATCGCCACAGGGTCCAGATTGACTAGGTTGGTTTTGACTAGCGATTGGCGTTAGCTTTGCCCTGACTAGGATGTCCTTTAGGTTTTTTAGTCTCCGGTAATCTACTACAGGTTTGTTCGGAAGTATTAGGTTTAGTATGTCTGACGATTGCACGGTTGGCCAGTGGTTTGCGATGATTTTACCTACTTTGGGATTGTCTGGGTGATAGGTCAGAATAAATGGTATCCTATCTCTTCGAAACTATACAAAGTCAGAGATAGAAAACTTAGAAGTCATGATCTACAACCAAAGGACTGTTGTGAAGAAACTTCAATTGACGAAATTTCTTCTAAAAACAACCGTAAGAAGAAAAATCGCCGCAAAAGGAAGAATCGCAAGCACTCTGTAACAAACACTAATGCAACTATTACTAACACAGTAGTCAACATCTCCAATTTAGAACTTATTGATGCAGAAAAAAACTTTTATCGAAAGGTTTGAGTTTCTGTCCCCGTCCAAAAACATACGACAGAGGAAAGCTTAAGAATGTCACCGAAGAGTTCATCCGCCGACTAAGACTCAAAGCCCATTTTGCCTTGCAACCAACAAACAAATCAAAGGAAAATATAAGCTGCGACCAACCCACATTTAGAAAGAAAAGTAACTGGACCCCACCAAAAAGTTCAATTCCGAATCTGGAAACCTTTATCAACTCGGTTGAAAACGATACTTCCAGACATATCAACCATACTAACAAATATTCTAATTTGACAAAAGAAGAAACAGATGCCCTGCACTCACTGAAAAGTAGAACAGACATTATAATTAAGCCTGAAGATAAGGGTTCCGCTGTTGTCGTTATGAATAGGGAAGACTACATTAGTGAAGCAAATAGACAAGTAAGTAACGCTAGGTTCTACCAAAAACTGGACCATGATCCAACGCTGGAATATGCAAAAATCATCACTAATGTTATTGACGAGGCGTACCAAAGCGGACACATAGACCAGCAAACCAAAAACTACTTAAGCCCAGAAAACCCAAGAGCAGGTAGATTTTATCTTCTACCCAAAATCCACAAACAAGGAAACCCTGGCAGACCTATAATCTCAGGTAACGGGCACCCCACAGAAAGGATATCAGAATATTTAGATCATTTTATGAGACCACATGTCCACAAATTACCATCATATCTTCAAGACACGACAGATTATCTCATAAAAAGCAAAGCTAGTGAACCATTACTGCTAGATACATTACTTGCTTCCTTAGACGTCACATCTTTGTACACCAACATACCGCACAACGAAGGGTTAAAGGCATGTAGCGAATCATGGGAAACAAGAACTGTAAACAATCCACCCACACACTTCTTAGTCCAACTCCTGGAGCTTGTTCTAAAACTCAACAACTTTGAATTTAATGAAGAAAACTACCTACAAATCAATGGAACTGCAATGGGTACTAAAATGGCCCCTTCGTATGCTAACATTTTCATGGGAAAACTTGAGGGTCAGCTCTTAGCATCGGTTGAGCGTACACCATACCAGTGGGTACGCTTTATCGATGATATAGAAATGAAGTGGCAGTATGGAAGAGAAAGTCTGGATGACTTCATATCAAAGGCAAACAACTTCCATCCTTCAATAAAATTCACGGCAGAAATTTCCAACTCAAACCATATTTTCCTGGACACAACAACCAGACTGGTGGAAAACAAATTACACACAGACATCTACTCGAAACCAACCGACAAACAACAGTATCTCCTCCCAACCAGCTGTCATCCAAAACACTGCATTAAGAACATTCCATATAGCCAGGCACTGAGGATACGCAGAATTTGCTACGACAATGAAAGATTCCTAGAAAGGTCTGAAGAGCTGGCTAAACATTTAATTTACCGAGGCTACGACAAAGACCTGATTGCGGAGGCAATCTAAAGGGCCAAACAAACAAACCAGGATGACCTACTCAGATATGGACAGAAAGAAAAGGTTGATAGGATACCATTTATTCTGACCTATCACCCAGACAATCCCAAAGTAGGTAAAATCATCGCAAACCACTGGCCAACCGTGCAATCGTCAGACATACTAAACCTAATACTTCCGAACAAACCTGTAGTAGCTTACCGGAGACCAAAAAACCTAAAGGACATCCTAGTCAGGGCAAAGCTAACGCCAATCGCTAGTCAAAACCAACCTAGTCAATCTGGACCCTGTGGCGATAAAAGATGCAAAACCTGTCAACATATGATAGAGACCAAGACATTCACTAGCACAGTGACTAAAGAAAAACTAAACATAAATGGTCCAAACAAAACGTGCAAAACAGAGAATGTGATTTATCTCATCACATGTAAGATCTATGGCCTTCAGTACGTCGGAGAAACTGAAAAGCTACACAAAAGGATAAACCTTCATAGGTCTGTTTGGATGACAAAAAAGCTGTACAGAAGCCCGGTCGCAGAACACTTCTCCTCCTCTGGCCACACTTTCAGTGATATAATACTTATCGCTATTGCAAACAACCACAGCTGGAGTTCCGAAACCAGGAAGGGAAAAGAATCATACTGGATACGCCGCCTTAGAACATTGAAACCAATCGGTGTAAACCAAGAAGACTAGAAGATGAAAAATATGCACTAGTAAAATTTAACATTTTCTAAATCTTCTTATTATCCTTCAATTTTTACTATAAGAATAACCGGTATAGAATCAAATATCCGAGATATAATCTGCGTTACATATGTACAAAAAGTGAAAATAGATGTCGCTTTGGCTTGTAGACTTTTAGAAAATTATGCAACGTTTTCAGTTTCCGCATCTAGTCTATACAAGCTGGTTGTATTTATAGTTTTAGCACATGTGAAGACAGCCATGTAGAGGTTTACAAACACAACGATTTGTGTTTATTTGTTTATCGTATATCTCTTTATATATATATATATATATATATATATATATATATATATATATATATATATATATATATATATATATAAATATATATGTATATATATATATATATATATATATATATATATATATATATATATATATATATATATATATATATATATATATATATATATATATATATATATTTTGTATTTGCCTTTGAAAAAGACTCATTAAGAGTCGAAAGCGCTTAGGCTAGTTAGTTACTAGTTTCGTACTGTTCGTCGTCAGTTTATTGCATCTATTTTAATTAATCCCTGACACACGTGATCCCTTGGTGGATCCAGTACGCTTGAAAGGGTTGTTATTCGCCATATGATTTGTATTCTTTTTATATATATATATATATATATATATATATATATATATATATATATATATATATATATATATATATATATATATATATATATATATATATATTGGTGATGTAGACAGCACGTTGTGGTGATATAGACAACACGATGTGGTGATGGAGACAGCACGTTGTGGTGATATAGACCAGTGGTCCCCAACCTTTTTATCGCCGCAGACCGGTCAACGTTTGATAATTTTATCGCATCCGACTGAGGGGGAGGGCGGGTAATGATTGTTTATATTTTAGATTGTTTTGATTTAATAATTTTAATTTAATTACATTATACATGCCTTCAAAATACAATATAGTTACACCAAAAATGAATATAAAGTGATTTAACATTTTAACTCATAGAACGCTAAATCAATGAGAACCCATAACTTGTTTCTTTGCAACGAGCCGGTTCTATCTGGGGGTAATAGGAGACAATGACACTCTATGTATGTTGCTTATGTGCAGTTTATTCCGTTGTTTTGTTTTGGTTGCTGTCACTGCAGAAACCCCGCTTCACACAGATAAGATGTCAGAAATGGCAATAGGGAGTTAAGTGCTGTGGTGGCAACAATCTTGGTATTCCGCCATGACTTTAATCCAGAACACCGGCATAATTGTTGCCTCGAACGTAGTTTTAAGGCCGCCGTCATTTGCAATCTTCAGCAGTTTATCTTCTCCTTGCACGGACATACTAGATTTGCCTGGTTTGTTGACAAATTCGTCGCGGATCCATTCCTTACTAGTTTGTGGGTCTTTTGTTTTTGGGAAGCAGTGTTCTAACTCTTTTGAAAAGCAAAGACAGGTGATCGTGTACAAACTGAGAGAATGAATGCGCACGCTCAGTCTCGACTAAAATCGCTGCTAATGTCTACAACATGTCCAAAATGCCTCTGTTCACGCGCCGTCCCCACAACTCCAGTTTGGCTTTAAATGCAGATACTTTGTCTGCCAACTGGAAAACAGTTGTCATTTTCCCCTCAAGGGACATATTGAATTCATTGAGCAGGCTAAATATGTCACACAGGTAAGCCAGTTTTGCGACCCATACATTGTTACTGAAATGTGCTGTCAGAGGTGACTTCTTTTCTGAGAAATCATTGCAATGGTTCTTGTAATTTAAAAACTCTGGTTAGCGATTTCCCTCTGGATAATCATCTTATTTCTGTGTATAAGAGAAGGCATCTGTGCTCTGCGTCCATCTCCTCATAAAGCTGCTGAAGCAGGCTTGAGTTAAGGGCGTGTGCTTTGATGTGGTTAATAACTTTAACGACATCAAACAATATGCTGTTAAATTCCGGTGACATTTTTCGGTTTGCAAGCATTTCCCTGTGAATGATACAATGCGTTGATTCGCTCTCAGGTGCAACTTCCTTAATCAGGGCAGTTAAACCCGACAGTCCACCGATCATGGCAGCAGGTCCGTCTGTGTATATGCCGACACAAAATGACCATTTTAGTTGTCCTGATATATAACCATCCAGTGTGGAGTTGGTTGGCAAAGATAGTGCACATAACAAATCCTCATGCACATCCTCCTAATATAGATATCGCACATAAACAAGTAGTGTTGCCTTGTCGATATCTGTAGATTCTTCAACCCGGAGTGCGTACCACGGTGATGAATTAATCATGTCCAACAATTGTATCTCAATGTCTTCGGCTATTTCCTCAATGCGCCTAGTCACAGTGCTAGCCGACAAAGGCACATGTGCTATTTTTTCCACAGCAGCCTCTCCTACAAGTTCACGGCAAATGTCTTTAGTGGAGGGCAAGATCAATTCTTCACCGATAGTGAATAGCTTCTTAGCCTTAGCAATACGGTTAGCCACCTAGTGTGATGCTCTCAGTGTATTGTCCTTTATTGATGTAGTGTCCCTAATAAATTTCTTCTGTTCTTCATGTTCCGTTTCTTTTCTTTCAAAATATTTCTAGGACTTGTCTTTTAATCCAGGGTGATTGGTGTTCAAGTGACGAAGCAGTTTTGAAAGTTTCATTGTTTCATTAGAAAGCTGGTCGTCGCAAACTATGCAGAGCGGGGTTGGTGTGTGGGAATCACCTGTCCCGATAAGTCCATATATCAAGTAGGACTCATTATATTGTCTGTTAAAAGTTTTGTTTCTTTGATGTTGAAGGCTTTTCTGTCTCTTCACTGGGCATTTTCTTTTTCCCAAGATAACTTTCTAACGACGTCTGTTTCGTAATCATTTTTGCTAATTTGTTGGTTAAATTTGAGCGAGCACAATATACACGTACACCAAGGACTGTTAAACAAGTACCGGTGAACAGAGAGAAGATCGATACAAATCTTTCCATCAAAGCTACAACGCCACTTCCGCTTTCAGCCGCGCAGCCCCAGACTTGACCTAAAATCGCCCCGATATCACGATATTTTGCGCATGCAGTGTATTGGTGCGGCTTTAGGTGACGTCTCTCTCTGCTCCCAATTAACCTCTCGTCCATGGAAGGTCGCACAAACCGGAGAGAAATACACCAGAGTAAATAAAATGGATATAATTTAATGGTCCTTGGGCGGCCCGGCACCATTTGATCCACGGAACGGTACCGGTTCGCGACCCGGGGGTTGGGGACCACTGATGTAGACAACACGTTGTGGTGATGTTATCAACACATGGTGATGTAGAAAACACGTTGTGGTGATATAGATAACATGTTGTGGTGATGTAGAAAATAGTATAAGAAGCCTCTGTGATGTGTGGAAAGAAAGAGTGCAAATGGTCGATGTTCTTGTCATCTAAATTCTGATAATACAACCTCTGATTTTTCAGCTACTGTAACACGTCATTGCTACTTCTACTTAAACTGATTTTCTTTGTTGTTACTAGTGCTATAACAACACTATCTTCTACTACTAGTATTACGCCAACACCAGTTTCTAATAATAGTATTACGACAACACCTGCTTCCATTGCTAGTATTATGACAACACCAGCTTCTACTACTATCATAACAACACCGTCTTATACTGCTGGTATTACAACACCATCTTCTACTGCTAGTATTACAACACCATCTTCTAGTGCAAGTATTTACGAGAAAATACTAGTTATACTACAATTAGTTCTACCTGTTTTTTTGTTACAGCTGTTGCTGCTGCTACTACTACTGCAGCTGCTACTACTAGTACATATTCACAACTGCTGGAAGAAAAACAACATCAACTACTGCTGGTACTATTACTAATAAGTTTACTACTATTTCTGCTTAATATTTTTTTCTGCTGCAGCTGATACTACATAATCTCCTCAACAATAATAACTACTACTACTACTACTACTACTACTACTACTACTGCTATTTTAAAAATCACTACTCCTATATTTACTAACACAACTAATGTCACTATCACTACAATAACCACTACTAGTATATTATCCCTGCTTCTACTATCATTACCACTATTACAACTACTTCTACTGCCACTTCTACTTACCACTATTACTATCGCCACTACGACTACAACATTTACTGTCACTTCTAATACCACTATTACTAGCACCACTACTACAACTACTAATACAGTTGCTGACACGTTTACTACCATTATTACTATCACCACTACTACAATTACTGCTGCAACCACTGCCACTGATACAACCACTGATAGCATTTTTAAGGTCACTGCGACTATGATTCAAACTTTTCGTTTTCATGCCATGACTCATTACAAGAAAATATAGATATATATTCGAAATTAGGTTTATTAATTCTTAGAGAAGTTATTTGAGGTAGAAGTTTCAAGATAATTTCGAAATACTTTGCAATGAATTAATGGTCAGGTATTTGATATTAATAACATGGACACATATATGAAGTGGAATTAGTTGTATGTAAAATGAAATTAAGCACACTAGAATCGAAAGAAGAAAAAACAACTTCTTAATCTACTATTTCAAGTGATATGAGATTGACCCAAAACAATGTTTGTATACGTACGGTCTGAAACTTGATACTTGCATCACGTTCTGCTAAGAAAAGTAATTCCGACGGGTAAGAGTTATTGAACTTCCTTAAAGCAGATAGCGTCTTAGAGTTTATTATGATGTCTACTAATTGTGTTAGTCCGCCAGATTGTGTTAATTCTTTTTACTGTCAACTAACAGCACGTTCAGTTAGACTCTGAGACTCACATTAATATCTTTTGGTCATTAACCATGGTAAGTTTACCATGCCCACCCTTCTCAACGGGACTTACGCTAGCTTGATGACATGTGCACAAGCATATCACATCTCTATTTTTCGTCTTCATAGAATTGATTGTTCCTGGTCGTAACATACACGGTGATCATTTACAAAGCATTGGACATCTTTTTTTTCTATCAGTAAATCTACTTTTCGGGTACGTTTAAATTAACGTACAAAAATTTATGACAGTCCTCTCAGTATGTTGTGCCTATTAAATTAAAGAGGTACGTTACTAATGCCAATATCTTTTTGACAAATGAACGAGAGAGAGAGAGAGAGAGAGAGAGAGAGAGAGAGAGAGAGAGAGAGAGAGAGAGAGAGAGAGAGAGAGAGAGAGAGAGAGAGATTTTAACACAGCTTTAACAATACAAATTTAGTCATATCACTATTATGTCTGCAGCTTGGCAGTTTATAGTGATGTATAGCAATGGGGGTAACTGACTCAGACAACCCAATTACGTTATCATGACACCAGGCAGACCAATCCTGACACTTACCTCTACATGCCGAAAGCCAAATGAGGTAGCTGCAAGTATCAGTTTTATAAATCTTTGGTAGGACTCGGTCGGGGTTCTAACACTTGACTGCCAGTATCAGAGGCGGACGCTCTAACCACTTAAGCCAATAAGAACGGTTTAGAACTAAAACCAGAAAACTATATAGCCAAGAATATATAACATTATATATATATATATATATATATATATATATATATATATATATATATATATATATATATATATATATATATATATATATAGTTATAGATATATAGTTTTATATATATATATATATATATATATATATATATATATAGTTATAGATATATAGTTATAGATATATAGTTTTATATATATATATATATATATATATATATATATATATATATATAGTTATAGATATATAGTTTTATATATATATATATATAGTTATATATATATATATATATATATATATATATATATATATATATATATATATATATATATATATATATATATATATATATAAAATCAGTTTGCATTTACATAAATTTTTAGCTTGATCAATATATCCTTACTTGAAGCAACCTCTTGGCAAGTTAATATTTCATTTTTTTATATTTCATTTATAATATAGCCATTCTATTTGGAGCTTAGTCATTTTGCATCAAAAGTATGAATTAAAGGAAAAAATCAACATTCACTGATAAAGCTTTACAATTCATCTTTTATTCAGTTAAAAAATCTGATGTTTGTCGTAACGTTTTCTGAGAGGAAATGGGCGAGAATGTATTTTATAAAAGATGTATCAATGCTTAGGTATATAGATGATAACACCAGCTGATGATGAATCTGCCAACTTATATCTCTCCGTTATCACTACACCTGGTGGCATTGGGTTCTTTGGCGGCATTTATTATAATTGGCTGTAATTCAGACTTGGTTAGCTGATAATCCCAGGCTTGGATAAAGTGGTTATATATGTTTAAACTCAGAGAACAAGTGCATTCACTTCAGCCTTGTATTAAATTTATCGGTTTATTGTATTTGATGCTCCCGGTGTCAATATACTGGTTTTGATTAAGCCCCCACTCAAGAGAATTACCAAGGAAATGACCTGCATGTGTATTATTTATAAACCATATTTATGTACAAAAAACTAACGCCTACATGCAAGCCACTACATACACTCGACAGCGGCAACAAAGTAAAAAAGCATCTCAAATCTAAGCAGCGGCGACTGTAAGAAGATGCAGTTAACCATGTTTTTAATTATCCAAATACGAAGTGGATGAGAGAGAGAGAGAGAGAGAGAGAGAGAGAGAGAGAGAGAGAGAGAGAGAGAGAGAGAGAGAGAGAGAGAGAGAGAGAGAGAGAGAGAGAGAGAGAGAGAGAGAGAGAGAGAGAGAGAATCGGGGTATAATACGTCGTTGTTTTTTTTTTTTACTTTTGTGCAATTTTCTCAGGAATACTCTCTTTTTTATGATGTCTAACTTCCGAATGACTCGTGTAATAAACATATGACTGCATTTCCAATACCAAATCTTTATTTTTTTCACCATTGATGACCTTATACCTTATGAGCTTTATTCTACATATACTTCTTGGGACTGGCTAGATGTAGTCTATGACAGAATTTAAAAATTAGCAACAGTTTGCAGCCATTAAAGACCTGGTGTTTCTTACATAAATTTTAATGGCTTTGGTCAGAAGCAAAAACTGTTATTGATAGATCATTACCCCATTACGCTAATAGAATATAATATTGAAATAAATCATTAAGTTAAAAGAAGTTAGCTTCTTTGCGGCTGGATTTAGTTCAGATATCCTATTTTGTATGGTCTAGCAAACTGTTTCTTTGATTTAATATGGTAAAAGTTAAGCTGTGAAGCAAGGATGAACGCAGGTGCTTTTCTTGGGGGTAGGGGTTCTAGAGATAATTCTGTGTTATTTGCACATGTGTTGATCAGCAAATGGCCATGCAATCATCTGTTAGATATGTATGTAAAACCCCTACACCGTTCGACCATGTACATATTACCCCCAAAATGACGCTACAACATTGCTGGTATAGGCATTCCAAAGTAACAGACACACCCCGATATCGACCCAGAAAATAATTTTCATCTTGGTGCACAGTAATTCCAGAATTCTACGACATAAATCAAGGTTAATAGAGGTTATTATTATATACTCTTTTTTTTTCTTTGTTAGAGTTACGTTGTCAGAATCGCGCAGTATTCTACAATACTAAACACCTTGATATAGCACGCGCGTGTACAACACATATGCCTAATATAGCATAGTGAATTAGGAACTACTTTGTAAACAACTCATCTTGTTTAGGATTTTGTTTATTAAATTTGTTTGTGGATGAACTAAAGCAGCTGTTTCGTCTATTTAAAAGTAGAGATGATCAAGGTAACGATGTGGACGAGTTTACTGAGTCAGAAACGAAACTTCCAAACAAGCAAACGAATGAACGTGATATTCGTAATGTCAGGAATGAACATGGGAGATGCAGTAATTGAAAATACTGTTCTGATCATTTAAACTCTTTTGGTAGAAAAGAAAGGATCTCAGAGCCAATATGCCAAGACAAGGAAGAATTCTTATTTTGAAATTTAATTGTAATTTTGAATACATTTCAAATACCAAAACATTGTTTTTACTGCACTCAAAATTAATGTGTCTTTTTAATATTACAACTGAAAGAGGTCATAGTTTCCTACATTATGATTCCAAACATTCAATGACAGAACGTAAACACACATGCAGCTGAGCCAAGACACACGCCTCCATGATCAAATCACATGTACTTCATGTAAAATTGACACAGTAACATCCAGTCGATAATGAGCTGAATTGAATAGAATCGACACAAAAACCTAGCAAAAACAAAACAAACCAAAATCCATTCATTCCAGACTAAATTGAAAATCTGCTGAAATGCGCATTCATCCACAAAATGATTATAAATTTGATTTTTAAGTAGACTAGAAAGTCAGTTCTTTTTTAATGTGATGTTCAGCGCGACTAAGTTCAAATTTCGCTAGGCGGTAATATATGCGCATTAATATAATTGTTGTATATTGACGAAGCTACGGTTGTGTACTTATTTTGTAATACAGCATCCTTTCAAAATTACTTTCTTTCTTGTAGTGTATTATAAGTAAGCCTTAGGTTGAATAAGAAAATGAATATATGATAAAAAGATTAGTGCATTTTTATAGTTAAATATGAACTCATTTTCTCTTTTGGTTATCTCAATCTCACATGTCGTGCAGTATCCGTCCGAAACAAAATCCTCGTTCATATTTTCCCACACAAATGCAGTAACCTAAAATTATTGAGAATTAAATATATGCACCAAACAGAGCGGAAAGTGCCTTACCTTGATCCTACAGGTGAATGCTTAATAACAGAAAGCGAATTTTTATATATGCGGGTGTATGCTACACAAGATGGGTTCTAATTATCCAAAATTGTCTATATCGCTGTGATTCGTCATCGTTCACTACAGTGGTCAGATACGTGAATAAAAGTGATTTCTGGTTTACTCTGTTCTCTCAGGTTCATGTCTGCTCCATAAAGACGGATTATGTCATGTGGTGCCGTATATGCTCGCTTGTAAGTCGAGTCAAACTGCAAACAAGAAAGATCCTGATCAACAAAAATAATAAATTAATTATTATTTTCTTAAATATGATATGGAATTTAATTAGAATTATTAAATACTGGATAAAAAGATATTTATTATATATTTCAAATGAGATATAGGAATTTATCAATGGAAGAAATATTATATCGTCAAGTGGCGATTTAGCATTAGGATTTATATCTACTTTGATGCATGTTATTGTATTTCTAAATTTATGTGTATTTTATTTTCTTTTTCTTCTCACCACCCCCATGAGGATGAAAGATCATAAAATTTGTCAAAACAGATAACCCTTTTTTTATACAGATATGTAATCATCAAGAATGCACCCTGAACAATTGCCAGAAAAGATCTCCAAAGTACAAAACGAAGGCTTCGCGCATTAATTTTTTAATGAAAATTTTTTCATATGAATCAAATGCAAATTGTCAGTGAAGAAACTTACTTGCCCTGGTGCTTTTCGATATTCTGTACCCTTACAAAATCGTTTGCCTGTTATATTCTTCGACAAACGGTGCACATTATTAATAAGTACACTCGTAGTAAAATATTGCAGCCACATTATTTTTAAGAAGCGATAGCAACTCTCATCACACCCATAATCACGTTTGAAGATCTTGAAGAAATAGACCATTAACGTGTGTTGATATCCAACGAAATTAGGTAACAATCATCGTCTGTACCATACAAACACGCAAACTTGCCAAGGCCATACACAAAATCTCGTTTGAATGCAGAAATAAACATATCAAACAATCAGAATCCTTACACTTAAATTCTAAGTCGTTTAAAGCTTTCTTTTATAGATGTTACGCTGTGACCAATATGTGATGTTTCGACTGCAGTCCTCACCTACAATATTCAGTGTATCAATCGGCGCTAGAAGCGCGTTAAAAATGGAAATCTCTTCGTTTTCATATGAAATTAGTCAGTGATTTAACAAAATACATAATTGCACAATTGCATTATGTGCAGAAGCTAATTTTTCTAAACAGTTGCTATCCTAAAATTATTGTTAAATTGGAGCTTCTTTTTAGCTATGCACTAGTCGCATTGGCTCATAATGGAGCAATCTTTCATGGAAATAGACGCTGTCTCTGTTGGAAACATTTAGTTAGACACGTGTACGATTAATTAGATTTATGGAAACCTGCGCGCGTTTAAAAAACCATAATGCACGGATTGGTTCAGGCTTTGTCATGAGCTATCTTTATTTAATTAGGGCAACATTTGCTTAAACTGAACTGGATAGGGGTCAATTCTGATTTGTATGAAAATTGTCATTTCTGAAGCTTACCAGGAATCGTTGGATAATCTTTGTTTGTCGGACTAATTGCATTTGTTTGAGCCTAAAGTTCAGGCGAGAACTTTATTTCATCCCGATTGGATATGCTGTAAAGGATGAGTGGTTACGTATGAAAACTATCAGTTGAAATGTGCTAATAGTGAGAGCAAGAATTAGTCTGCACTTTTCTACAAGAGCAAATGAACATAAGAATATAAGAAGACTCCAAGTAATTTAATTAGTAAATTTATCGTAAAATCATCCAGTGAAAGACGATTGTCTGGAGGAATAGACAGACACCAAAGCTTAAAAGCTCAAACTGAGATAGCAATAGGACACCTCACGTATTTACGAACCCAAAAGGAGCTACACAAAGTTGGAAGGCTGAAAGAGGCGATATACCGGATAATTTAAAAAAGGAAAGAAAAAGTGGAGAAGACACAAATTTACCGGCACAAGGATGTTGTGACAAATTGGCGGCGTGCAAACCACACCAACCTCTTTCACTACGGTTCGTTGCTAGAGAATGACCTCCGCGGTGTATTTTACCCAGTGTGGATAGATAGAAAGAAGAATGCAGATCACTGAACAAGTATATTGAAGAAATAACAAAACAAGCCCCCTTTCAATGAACAAATATAAAATTTAATCAGTTTATCAACAGAATTTAAAATGAAAAGAAATCAATGACTTGGTTACAAAAGAAGGAAAATGGTACTAACAATATACTCAAATAAAAAGACAATACAAATTTCTTTAAATGTAAAATTACTTTCAACTTTAAATTACTATCTTCATTGCCAATGAGATGTGACCTTTGAGTGCAACGATGAGAGACTTCATCACCTATTTTATGCGGACATCAAGACTTCCGTTCGTCCCTGCTCTGATCTTGTCTAGTTTTTTTGTCTTGGACTCTTGTCCGTCGAACTTTGACTAAACAATCGCCTCTGGACTTAGATTTCTGCGTAGAACTTGTTCTGGTCCTGTGATTGTTCAGGGATTTCTCATGTGAATCCAGGAAAGCTGTTTCCTTCAATAAATAAAATGTCTCGCAATAGACAATAGGTCACATTTTCAGGTATATCTGTATTTTTACATTAATTCGGCTCAGAAACAAAAGGCATAAATTCTGCCGCAGTAACTCATTGGTCCCTAACTGTTATCTTTACATAAACTGTCGATGCTTGTCCTGACCTTAATTCACATCACGCTAGGGATGGTCAATTAAATTCAATTCAGCCGTATGAACACGTATGTAACCCCTCTCAACTTCTTGCTCTACCAATCTAGCAATGGTAAGTTACATATGGCTTAGACCTTCAGATCTAACTATTCTAAAATAGTTTACTCGACCAATTAAATATTACAAACTAGCATATAGATATACACTTAAGTGATCAATTAAATATTACAAACTAGTATATGGTATACTTGTAATGTTAGGTCATACTTATTCTAAACAGAGTTAATCCATAAACTATGAAACATTACCCATCATTCCTTAAGCTTAATTCATTTAAATTCATAATCACTCCTATGTATTCAAGATTCAATTACATGCAATCTTTTCAACTAATCTAATGAAATTTTAATTAGATTCAATCTTGCCAATTCTCCAAATGAATTGATAATTAGAAAATCGAAGAATAAAATGTCATGACTAGCATTTCACTAAAATCCTGCAAAATGAAATCATACATACATACATCATATCAAGAATATATTTGAAATAGATCAACAAATGAAATACTATTAAAATCGGGAAACTAAGATTGCGTACCTTTTGCTGTTTCTTTATTCGTTTCCACGAACCTCACGTATAGTCCGTCTCCTAACTGAGACAACTATCTGGCCCCTTACTCTATAACGAAAACGTACTTGCTACGAATTCGGAGTCCACCTAACTTTCCTCGCGAAAGATTGAAGACTAAAAATTTTTCCTAAAGTAAAACCTTTAATTTCTTACAGAGTTACGCCCATAAATCCATATTAACCAATCGGAATAGACTGTTTCCTAAACCTGTTCCGTAGAATTTTTGGATTGACAAGACAACTAAACAACTAATCATGCCGTAATTAATCATTACTTTGAACAATCATCTATAGCCATCTCCTGCCTTTAACCGGTTGATTTTGGGGAAGGGTCTTATGTCATTCTCTTGTACCATAGCATCTGACTCGGTCATGTTACGTCGGCTAGAACGAATTCCCTTTTGACGTTCAGAGATGAAATGGAAATAATCATCTAACTATCTCTAGCCCTTTCTACTTTAATTAAGTTGACTTTGATACAATTCCTTTAACCAAAGCTTCTAAGAGTTTTCAAAATTCGACACATCACAGATGTCAAGAGGAACAGTCGTAGTGACATTGGACTGAGTCGATACATCAGGTTATAAATCGATACAAGGCAGTATTTTCGATCTCACTCGGTTTGATGATGAAATAATTCTATTGTTAATAGATCGGCCATTGATATAATCTTATGTGTATTTTGAAATTCTTTTAATACATTTGATTCGATCTTTCGAATATTTACGTTTATCGCACTTGTTTATGAATTTTATTGTTATAAATTTTGTCTTTATTTGTAACTGGGGCTCATGTTATTCTGTTCTATATATCTGCTCAGATCTTTATATATTCCACCCATAAGTCACACTTTATCTTGACATTTATTTGTTCCGGATACATTACACCGTCGGCGATCTCCTGTAGAGAATGATAGCCAAAACCAGTTAACCAGCTATATTAAATTTGAGGAGGAATTTACGATACATGATATTTACACTATTCTGAGGTATTCCGTAACTTCGAATAAATTTCAAAAATTATCCCTATACTCACTGCCAAATGCCTTTACGAAATCGATGAAGATCATTGAGAGAAAGCTATTCTATTCGGTAGTTTTCCCCAGAATCTGTCGTAAGGCGAATATATGATGGGTGCCACAGCAACCTTTGTGGAATCCTGCATGCACTCTCCTAATAATTCCCCCCTTCAAACAAACCTTCCTACCAAACAGGTGCGATGCAATCTAACTTAATATGACTGAAGATTTTCCTAGTTTGAGAAAGAGCAGTGTAATTTCCTTCCAGTTATTACATTTGTCCAGGTCCCTTTTCTTTGGAATTATGACGATGAACCAGATTTTCCATTCTTCATTTGTTTACTCATACGTTACAGAGGTGTTTGGTGGTTTTCTTGCATCTGCAAAAAGGCCATCGTCGCCGGTTGCCTTTCTACTAATTTACTTTTTTATCGCATTTGTCACTTCCTCCTTAGTTATAGGTTCCATGCAGATGCCCAGATCTTTCTCCACTGGTGGCATATTGGCTATATGAGTGAGGTTTGGTTTATTGAGAATGGTTTCAAAATCTTCTTTCCACTTTTATGTTTTTTCCTTTCTCTGGTGATATTATTTTTTCCATTCAGTTGATTCTGATATGTGAATTGACCCTTTTGATAAGTATTTCTGTAGATTTCGAAAGTGGAAATGGTATAATAGAAACAATAGTCTTCCCCTCAATTTATCAGCCAGCGTCCCCATACTTTGAAATAGCTATATATTTTGTTGGCTTGTTTGCAGTTAACATACACTTAATTGGACGAAATCAGATATGCAGCCGATGTTGATCTCTTGGTCCGTTCTACTACCTTCTCCCTGTAGCGATTTACTTGGGTCATTACTTGTAATCTATCAAAATATCCACTTTACGATGATGCACTGCGGTATGTATACTTGGAACTGTGACAAAATGCACCTATGTATAAAAGCAACTTTTATAAACCCCTGGTTAAAATATTCTTTCTAACAGGGACTTAGCCAAGCTGATCAGATTGGAGTGGTAGTCAAACCTTTGTGATATGTGTCTTACTAGCACGTGCTCTCTTTAGGACCCCAGCGTCAGTATCCCATATATTTTAATTGCTAATTTACCTGAAAAAACACAGGAACATTTAATAGGGCAAGTTGCTAATTGACATTTTTGTATAATAGACATTATTGAAATTTACAAACAAACATGACATGTACTGCCATATTTCAAAACTGCAAAATTGGATTGTACACAATATGAAACTTACGCTAAAGTATGTCTTATACTCCATGTAGTTTGTTTCTCTGCCCATATTGTTACGTATATCTATATTTTTGCAAGTCGTGGTGCATGATTTTATTTAATGTTGTAACTTTTGTTCATGGCTGTAAATTTTACAGAATATCTTTAATTAGGTTATGCCTACGTGACCTGGGTCTGTTAAGAGATTAATATTACAAAGGATCTCCACATGGGTCTTTACGTATGTGTTGACAAGTACTCATAATAATCGTACTAATAATATTTAAGGACGTATTTGGATTAATTTCTCATTAGCTGATGAAGTTTGGACGATTCTGGAAGAATTCGCTAATTTTCCATTGGTTGGGCTAGGTCGCATGAAACAAACTGTGTAGTGTGATCCATAATGTGGAGTATATTGTGAAATATAGTTGTAATAAACGGTGTATTTTAGAAGAGAATTGAGCAATCAGATTCATTCCGACTTTGGAGTCATCCCCGTTTCTTGTGTTCCTGTTGTAAGTATGCAGACGTGTACTTAGATATCATTCGAGAGGAAAAACATTTTGGACTGTTCAGTGAAACGCGAACGTGCTTTTTTGACTATAATATTTTTTGGTACTATTGTAAGTTATTCAAAGGAGTTCTGGACAACACCATCTTCACAACGTAATGATTCTCGGAGGACATGTACATTTCCGGTTTTGAAATTTATACGGAACTTTTCATTCTGTGGGACTTTCATAGAAATTTATCAGGTTTCCTTTGGATTCACTTCATAATTCCGTAAGTTTCTCTCAAGTTTTTCTTTCATAACTCTGATAATGAAATTGTTTAAGTTTTACAAAACTTGTTGGTTTTGCTTTTTTTCTTTTACTTAATTTATGACAACAGAGTCGTAACAATAATAGCACGTCCAAAACACCCCTCAAAGATAAAAAGTTTAGCAGATATAGCACACACAAGAAATAAGGACTTGTTTTTATAGACTTTAAGTCCTCTAAGATAATTGATTTGTTGTTCAGTCTAATAAAACAGTCGATAAAAAAATAACATTCAATCGGAACCTCTTTTCATTGTCGTAATCTGCATCCTGTATTTCTATTCCAGATCTCATTAAAATTATAATGTCTGCTTTACGAAATGTTTTGGTCCTTTAGTATCTTCTTCATTTTCATTCGGGTGTAAATCTATATATTCCGCAATTCTCATCTTTGTATTTTCTTTGCATTCACTTCTTGTTCGTTAACTCAGTCTTTCATATATTTCATTCTTACATCTAATCTTTCTTACCAACTTACATGCACGTATCTATGTTTGTTGGTCCGTTTCTCTATGCATTCATCTAGATTATAAGACTGACTAAATGAATTAATGACAATCTCATGAATAATTATTTAGAAGTTTTAAAAAATCTTTAGAAAATTCTTAAGGCACATTGATATAATTATAACTGATACAACCATGGTGGAGGAATTCCTGAAGATTATATCTGAATTTTATCTAGCGAACAAATATGCGTGATTAAAAACTTGTATGCATTAACTTTTGCAAATATTAAAAAATTGTACGTCTCCAGTTTGGCATGCAAAGGTAAATTAGCCAACAATTTTTTTTTATTATAAAGAGTGCAAGTCATTTGGGAATGTTGAGAAGTGTCTATGAAAAGCATTACTTCTTTACATTCCTCAGGAATTAACTATATTTAGATGTTCTTGCCATTAATTTGTTCTAGCCATAGCTTAATATTGAAGCAGGTAGATATGAAGTTGACATTGCTTCAAAGATTTTTTGAAACTAATGTTCCAAAAATAATTTACTATTACTTCAGGAAGAACACTATGTACTTTGTTTAAATTCCCTAGATGTTAGAGAAACACAATAAAAGTTGGTGTGCCATTCCATCTGAATAAACTCTATAGCTTAAGACCATGTCAGTGTACTCAGTTTATAATCTATTTATTAGCAAGACAAAATATGTATTTAATGTATGGCTATACTGTAGGAAGTGTATTGCTCCAATATAGTTACCTTCGTATGTATTATAGGACGGTAGCCTCAATTACTGAAATAAAGAATGTAAATTTTCTTCGAATTTCACTAGTAGAGAGATGACACTGTAACCATCTTTTCAGTTGTATAACAAAGTTACTTTATTGTAGGTTCTAAGGTAATTTTCCCCTGGCACATCGCCCAGGCTATTATCTCTGCATATTGAATCGCAGCAGCATGTTAAAAAGTTTGTTTTTTGCATGAGGTCATTACACATTACGTCACAGCCGCCTAATTCGTAACTAGCCCTATTGTACAACACATTTTTTGAGCTACCATTACTAGTTAATTCGAATTATTTGGTGTTGTAATGTATTATTGTTAAGAGGCATCCTTATTTGATGTACAGGTGAAAGTCTATTCTACGTTTGTGCAATGTTTATACCTGATGGTGAAACGCAAAAATGGTTCCGATCCGTTAGTAAGCGCTTTGTTGATTACCATTCTAGCCAAACACGATATTTCGCAGTTCAGTAATGCATGTGTCGATATGAACGTTGGATTACCAGTGAATAAGGATGTATTATGGAACCTATAGCATTTTACCCAGCATGTAACGGAAGCGAAGATAAAACAAGCACCTGATGTACCTCGCCAAATCCATTAATGCTTTTATTTAAAACGACCATACAACGGCGCCTCTTACAGATCCTAACTAGCCATTTTGAAGGCCAGAAAGATGGTCGACGCACTCATATGCCAATACGCTTCCAAATTACTCTAGGGTCAAAGGAAAAGTTATCCATAATGAGTTTCAGGATGAGTTTGAAGTTCTGAAATGCATGGTTACACCCTTTCAAGACCAACATTCGTAATCATATGATGCGCATCTGAGTCATACTTATGTCCGTTCACTTGTTCGTAGTGGTCAAGATCATTAAGAGCATGGATATTATTACGAGAGTGTACGAATTAATATTATTTTTAGTATGCATCAGTGTAGGACCGGAAAATTTCACCTCGACGGTCAGCATTTTGCATCAAGCACGAAGTCTTGTTGTGTCTCATGCAAAAGTCTCAAATTTTTCTAACCTACAACCATGCGTAATAAATAATTATTTTTCTAACCATCCTAAATGAACAATAAATGTCGAAGTCAAAATGGCGTATTTTCAATACCAATATATCTTTCAAACAATAAAATATTCGACATAAATGTCTTGCTCAGAAGGTTATTTACAAGTAATCATGCAAAATACATACTAGATCTTTCCAACGCATTAGATATGCCATACTGCTGTTTGGGTGGATGTGGAAAGCATATTACATTAAAAGAGTGCATATGCAAATTCAATCGTTTAGTTGATGTAAAAGTTTACCCAAAATTAGTCTCAGTATGGGAGAAATCATAGAACACTGTTCTTGAGCCAAAGGTGTCACATTTTCTGAAGTAATGGATTCATAGGTTCAATTCTGATGGTACAAAATATATAAAACTACCCATAATATTTTATACAGCGAAACGGATCATTTTGCCACCAAACAAATCGTGGTTTCGTTTGTTCCAAATTTATTATTATCATTGGGTTTTTGTCATGTTTGGTGAAATGATTGTGTATGATACCAGTTACTTTTACTTATGTTTAAACAAAGATATATTGTTTTCTTTACATATAATTTTACATTTATATTGGTTGATTCACCTGCATTAAAATAGTGTTGGAAAACGAATTACATAATAATTATTTTCTGTCCTTTTCATTTACAGAAAATTAACAAGCAGGTTCTGATTATACACTACCATGTTCAAATTTATATACTTTCTTAATTTTAAAAGCACACATTCCAAGACAAGGAGATATTATATTTATCTACATAGGAATAATGTTATATTTCAATGGACATTATCTTTCTTGTATAAGTCTACATTTTCTTTCCATTGGAAATAATCTTTCTTTATTTTATCAGTCTCCATTTTCTCCCTTTCTCTATCCATCATACAGGGAGTCCTTGCTTTATTGATGCCTGAACTTCGTGAAACACTCAGAATGTATATTGCACCAATATCTAAAAATTGTCACATAGATTTAAAATAATTTTATTTATATTCTGTGATGTGATTATGTTTTTAAGTAGCTTGAACAATTTTTCAGTCATATCGCTACAATGTCTGCAGTGTGGAGGTTTATAGTAATGTCTAGCACTGGGGCATCATGCCGAAGACATGTACCATGATATCTCACCCAGTCACATTATCCTGACACCAGGCCGACGAGTCCTAATACTAACCTCTTAATGCTGAGTGTCAAGCGAGGCAGCTGTTAGTACCTTTTTGTAAGTCTTTTGTATGACTCAACCGGGCATCGAACCCATTGACCTCCCGCATCCAAGGCGGACGCTCTAATCTCTAGGCCACCGGATCGGTTATATATACTCCTGTTTCTCTTCATGTCGTATTAATCTTTCGCCTTTTAGCTATTTATATTTCATTTATAACATATTTCCTTTACTTTTTTCGCTTTACTGTGAATCACACATAATCACACACACACACACAATCACACACTCACACATCTTTTCTCTCTCTCTCTCTCTCTCTCTCTCTCTCTCTCTCTCTCTATATATATATATATATATATATATATATATATATATATATATATATATATATATATATATATATATATATATATATATATATATATTAGACTAATTGAAATTTGCTTACAATTAACATTCTGCTAGGATTCTCAGTTGCTTCAGATCTGTTGATTATTATCTTTTCTATTCGAGAATACGTGAAGCAGGAAATGCATGAAAATTTGTTTAAACTTTTAGACTTTAAAACACACTTCAAATTAGCCTACTACTACTACTACTACTACTACTACTACTACTACTACTACTACTAATAATAATAATAATAATAATAGCAATAATAAAATCGTTTAAAATCTTTTTTGTAAGAAGTCTTAAAAAGAGATACGAATAAATTTTTCCTCGTATGTGGATGATTTGAAACGAAATGTTCCCATACTAAAATTTAATCGTAGATTACTTCGGTAATAGAGTTATTGTAATGGGGGAAAATGTTTATGTCGATCTGTTTAGGAAACATTAAGTTGGACACATTACGATTAATTAGATTTATGGGGAGACATGCGCATGTTTAAATCGCCATAATGCACGGATTTGTACTGTCACTGCTATGAGTTTAGTGATTTTTGATTAAGGCTACATTTGCATAAACTGAACAAGCTCGGAGTTAACTTCCGACTTGTAGCGGAGTTTTCAGATTTGAAATATTGAAGAGAACTTTATGAGATAATCTAAGCTGCCAGACGAAATGCATTGTTTTGAGACTAATTCAGTCGGGAAATATATTTCATTTAGATTGGTCATGCTGTAAAGAGGGCATGGTTCCACATGAAAACTCTTGGTTTAAATTTGCTAATCGAAAAATTCTAATCAGTCTACACTTTTCTGCAAGAGAAAGCAAACGGAAAAGACACTTGGTCGAATTTAAGAAGTAAATTCATTCGTAAAATTATCCAAGGAATCAATTGTCTGGAAATCGGTAGACACAATTGTGGAAGTAGGAGCTTGAAAGCACAAGTTCTTTTGCACCAATTTTATGCATTTTTTTGACACTTCTAGGATAATTTGTTGATTTCTTTGCTTGTATTTGCATGGATTTATTTCTTCAAATTTGTAGATCAATTTTCCTGATATGAGTATAGCTGTGTTTGATTCATTTGTCTGGATTCGTATAATGATATTTTATAAAATACATTGACGAATCGTTTGAATGTAGTCTCGATTATCATATGACACTATGTATCTAGAATTTCATGCCTTACTTTAGTTAAGATGAGTTACGAGAATCCGCGTGAATTCTCCGACCTTATGTGAGTTCACGTATGGTAACAACGTTCATGTCTGTATTCAGTATAGTTATACCGTAGTAAGGAATTACATTCATTTATTTATGTAATTAAGACGAGACTGGAAATAATGTCTCAGTGGTGAGTTGGAATAGTCATTAGCAGGACCATCAATTTTGTGAAACTAGGTTTGTTTATGGTCTGTCTTGACCAGTTAGAGTAGATACCGTTCGTATCTGTTTAAATTTCTATAGAATTATATCTGACATAACGAGGAGATGGGGTATTAATATATTCTCCCAATATGTGACGGAAAATTGAGGCTGCTTCTTTTGTTACTTTGGAAGGTGAGATAGCTCCACGTGACGTAACACGTATTTACAAAACCAAATAGATGACACGAACGTTAGAATAGCCGAAAGAGGTGAGACACCTGAGAATTTGGAAAAGAAAGGAAAAAGTGGAGTATACTCAGACATACAGGCACAAGGAAGTCAAAAGGACAGTCGCTGTGACTGAATCGAGACTATCAGGTTATGAAACTATGCAAGTCGGTGTTTTTTGATCTTTCACTCGACTTGATGATGCTTTAATTCTATCGTTTAACAGATCGGCTATTGGTATATGCATATTGGTATTTTAAATTCGCTGAATCAGTTAGTTTCATAAAGAAAGAAGTGTATTTTTAGTAATGCATTATTACACTTGTTTATAAATTTTATTGTTTATGAATTTTTGATTAACTTTCATGTATTTATTTGTAACGGGGTTTCGTGCAAGCCTGTTCTATATACCTGCTCAGATCTTTGTCTATTCCACCTATAAGTTTCACACTTTATATTGATACTTACTCGTTCCGAGCAAATTGCACCGACGGCGATCACCTCTAGATAACGATAACCAAAACGACGCTACCCACCCCAACAAAGCTCAGGAAGGGTATTTGACAGTATCGTATGCATTAGTCTATATTACTTCAGTAGTAGCGCCATCGTGTGAATTATTCTGCTTAAAACAGTTCAGCATAGTGACTCGATTTAGTGGTACACACAATGATTTTCTATAAATTTAAAACAGTTTAGTATATTGCCATGATTGGTTATGTGGTAGACATCATGACTTTCTATAGACATTTACAGGTTATTATTTTGGTCTCGATGCCGTGGTACACATTACAACTTTCTATAGGCATTTAAAATAGTTTAGTATATTTCCGCGATTCATTCATCACTATATATATATATATATATATATATATATATATATATATATATATATATATATATATATATATATATATATATATAATGAATACCTATAGGAATTTAAAACAGTGTAGTATATGGCCATGCTAATAATTAAAAACTCATTATCTTATAAGTATGTAATTTTGTCTTTTAATGGGTTGTAAACGTAAGGCATTCATGCTTGGGTGTGTAACACTCTTTTGCGACACATATCCCTACCAGTAGCGTACTAATAGTGGAGGGAGTGGACGCAGCGGTTGCTCCGGGCGCCGGGGGTTTTAGGGTGTCAGTGCCGCTTTGTGTCATCATCGTCTCCCCGGGCGCGATTTACCCTTTGTAGGCCACAAATCTCTACAAGATAATCCATTCACTATGCAGTTAGCAAGTCCTTAGTGGTATTACTAGTCATTTAGTTTGAATATTTCTTGAAGTGACACAGCAATGTGGGTAAACGAAAGCTTTTGTTTTCTTTGTTAAATCGAAAGGTTTAAATCAGGAGGAGGTTGACTGCTCTAAAGCGCTCACCGTTACGGACCACTGCCATCTCACATTTGTCTGCGTGGGATAGAGTCTTAGGTTCAGCCAATGTGGTTATGTGAGAAAGCCAGCCAGTATCTTTTCGTGGGTCGGTGGTTCTTTTCGGGGTTTTCCCGTTTCTTCCTCCACCATTCATACTGGCCACAATTCTTTGCTGGACAATATCGTTAAATCCTACAACAATAACATCAACAAAAACGATGACATCGGCAGATAAAGGACTCCTACGTCTTGAGACATTTATTTACCTATCATAGAACAAGAATACGGAGACGGCTTTTCCGGTAATTATTTTATATCCTCTGTAGTCTATCTATTCTGAAATGTACAGAAATGGTTATCAAGGTTTCAAGGCGATATTGGCGTTAACCTGTGGAACAAATTCCATCTATCATGTGCCACCTATCAAACAATTATCATTTCTCAAACTGAAAATATGTGCAGTTTTTGTTTTCACCTGATATCATGATGAAAATTTGAGCTGACGCCAATTGTGTACACTGTTTTAAATACCGTAATTGCACTAACTGGATAAGTAACTTCGAATATCTTGTGCAAATGAAATGAAATAAATCTTCCGAATTGTAAAATAATAACAATCTCATGATACCGGTGTATGCCAGTCTCTACAGTTTTGCTGTTGTCAATATACGGAACTACGATATTGAAGAAAAAGACTATTCTTGATTATCTTGCTAAGTCAGGCCGTTTGTCACCTTAAACAACGGACAATAATACGACTAGAAAGTTAACCAGCCGAACTAGGTGCTGACATCATCAACCTTTTCCCAATAATGTGTCTGCAAAACCTTTAACATTAATATCTTAAACGTAAACATAAATCGGTGATTCTCGTCAAATATATATTGACAAAAGAAAACAGCATATATCCGCAATATTTCTTCAGTATTTCATTAAACAGCCCTTAACATATAACAAGTCACTGGAGTTAGCTAGGGGTCATCTGTTGTTGGTGACCTTTCGGCGATGTATTCGTCTACAGGTTGTAAGCCTTTCTACTATTGGAAATTTTGTTCTTTCCTGCAATTTGTCTCTTTAATTTTCCGTTCTATTTCCAAGTAGTTTTATCACTGACTAAGGTCAGCACTGCCAAATAAACCATCCATAAACTTGGACTATGTTTCTATACACCATAGCTCAGGCGTGATATCTACCAATGAGCCAGATGTGTAAACAATGACAACAAAACCCTGCAACGATCTATAACTAAAGTGCCAGCAGTGAGCATCTGTGTATACAAAAAGTTGGAAATATTTGCTTAACGAACATAAGTATAATTACTTGTTACATTCAGTAAAGCTTATATGTACAAACTCTCAATTAGATAGGCTTGTATGTGATACGACGGATGTGTTGAATCAGAGCACAACAAAGACGACTTAGCCATAACGTGTGGTTAAGACAGAAGTACTCTTGCAAGAAACAGTCATAATTGCAGGCGTTCACTTGAATGATTAATCAGTCCCGACTGTTTTGATATATGCCAGGTATTCCACATAGGTAATGTTAGAAAGAATCAATGTCATTGTTATTACCAGGCATAGGATTCATGCCACATAGTGTCACAACATGGAGAAACAAAGGTAAGTGTGCTAAGTTGCTCGCAAAAGTAAACTTGAGTACCAGTTTCTTATGATACATTAAAGATTTATTTGACACAAAAATTGGTTTTTATAAACCGCTTGTAACTTTTCCAAAGTTTGGTACACATCAACTGTTATCACAAGGAATCACGTCATATTTATGAAAGTTCATTTTTTTTATTTTATTATGAAAATAAAACAACCCCTCCCCCAAAAAGAACCCACAACAAAAACAAAGCATAAAACCGAAAACAAAAATAACAACAAATTCATCCCCCCCAAACACCAAAACAAAACAAAATCTGACCCTTAGCTTGTATTGTAGGGCAGAAAAATTGAGGTCCGAATCGTAATGCAATAAATTAAGTTCTTCATCTCACCATAAAGTAGACTCTTCCAAATTCTAGAACAAACTTCTTTTCGATTCTTGAAGTTCTGGTATTGTTTGTCTGGAAGACAAGATACTTAAACGTTGTCATACGAAATAATAAAACTGTTCGATTATTACTCATTTTAAACGTTATTAGTATTCATTATCAGCCCCACAATACCTTTATAAAGCTTAAAAAATATAAATCATATGTTTATATAAATCGCTGCCATTACATTCTTCCATGCTAGCCAGAAACGACGATGTCCTCGGAACAGATTTGTAATGTTTACATAAGCATAATGTTTCGTGGCACGACTATCATTAACGTCTTCGTTGTCGTTGATACTTTTTCATCTTCAAGATAATAATAATAATAATAATAATAATAATAATAATAATAATAATAATAATAATAATAATCACCCATGCCATCATCATCTCTATAATCACTACTACCACTATCAAGGTACAAAAGAACCAATGATTTGTACGATTCGGAGTAGACTAGTTTTTATTTATACCATATAGCAGCCAGCAGTATCTGGCCAAACAGAACAGAAAGTGAAGCTGAAATTTATGCGGATCTTCTTTAACCTTGCTTCTGATAATCATTGAACAGTATGCTGATATGAATAGAGAACAAAATATACCAATAGAAGGTGTAAGAAGGTGAAATAATAGATAAACTTGTACGAATTGATGAAGAGTATTTTAATAAATCAAACTACATGAACATAAAAAGCAAGTCTTTGCACTATGGACCTAATATCAACAGGTAAACGGCAGCTTATTCGTTTTGGCAGAAAGATACTTGTTTTCCTCTAATTTAAAGCCACATAATTTCAATTTTGTATATATCGCATAATTATTTAGGTTGCCAGCTGTTCCAGAAACAAACCAAAATTGATGACGCACATGAAATCGCAGTCAGGCTGCTGGAAATCGACATATTGTTGTAGACATACTGCTTCTGCCATTCGAAACTGATTCTGCCTTTTGAAACTCCATGGCTTTGTTACTCGTCTATAAAATACCACAAGAGGAATCGTACTCGTAAACCATATCAGTCAAGTCTTACAGGTCATTTTGCAAACGTATTCATGCACCGAAAGGTACTGAAACGACACTGGAGGAAAATCTCCTCCTTAAAGACATGAATATAATTTGTACAAGGAAAAATAAAAAATAGTAAAAATAGACATTTCAGGTGGCCTAGTGGTTAGAGTGTACGACTCGGATGCGGGAGGTCGTGGATTCTATCCCCGGTCGAGTCATACCAAAGACTTACATAAATGCTACTAACAGCTGCCTCGCTTGACGCTCAGCATTAAGAGGTTAGTGTTAGGATTCGTCGGCCTGGTGTCAGGATGATGTGACTGTGTGGGATATCATGCTACATGTCTGCGGCTTGATGTCCCAGTGCTAGACATCACTATAAACTGCCACACTGCAGACATCACAACGATATGACTGAAAAGTTGTTAAAGCTACGTTAAAAATCATAATCACATCATATCACATCACAATGAAAAATACTGCAATGTATTGCCATATCAACAAACTCGACTGTGGATGGGACGACACTGAATTTTATTCAATACACGAAGACTGTTATGAGACAGTTATCATTTGTAAATAACATATCTTGAATCAGGACTGTCGTGCTTACTTGCAGACATATATAGAATCAAGACGTACAAGAAACAGCAAACATTAATTTACGTCTGTAACGATATCTTCAATGTCAAGGTCATTTTTTTAAACATATGCACACGACTTCCATACTTGCATAAATGAAATGAAAAGTAGGTGTTTTAACTCCTAAGCCCAGCTAAAAAGCGATGTATGAGCTATAATATTAGTGAGGTATTGTTTTTGATGTCTAAAGGTTGCTGCGGGCTAGTGTTAATGTCTTACACAAGGGTACATGACCGGCTGGAGACCTGGAATCTTGAATCAGCACAGGTGGTAGATTGTACCACGTCAACCTATTTGTTACAGCTTAGTCCTAAGATCAGAGGGAAGCCCACGAGGTAATCGGGGCGTGTTCTCATCCGTTCCCACGTTGACATTCAGCGAGAGGAACATTGTCCACTAAGTATGATTGGATTAGTTCACGACGATATCCAATCGGAATTGAGATAGAGATTGTGATTAACATGCAGGCCTAATTATAACTTTCGTATTTCGTAAGCGAAGATTTAGTCTCAACTAGTAAGATTGCCGCAAAATAGAGTTACTCCGGGAAGAGCTTCTCGGAACTTGGCAGTAAAACTAAGCGGTAGATTCTAAGGAAAGACAAAGCTTCAAAAGGTCAGTAAGTTATTTGTTCGATTAATGGAGAATATTACGGCATCATAATTGTAATTATTTCTCAAGCGCTTTACAAACTCTGATGACAACTTTTAACAGCCGTTGATATTTTTCACTGTACTCCTTGACACTGTCCCAAAGTTAGTAGATTATGGTGAAGAAAAAGATCAGATATCCGTACGATAATTTGGGATACACAACAATTCCAGTGAAGGTAAAAAAGCAAACTCGACTGAGGAAGAGGCAGGCGTCCAAAAATATTGTGCAGAACATATACACAAAGAACAATACAGCTGCCATCACTATAAACAGAAATACAAATCCAATGTATCTGACTATTCTGAGTCTGTAGTTTTTGACAAGTGTCAACAGGTATCCGCAATACGCTCTGATAACACTTATTGTGAATGGCAGAATGGGTAAGCCATAGTAGCGGAAACAAGCAATTAGCTCCATGACACATACAAGGACATACGGGAGGAAGAGAATGCACCTTACCTGGACTTGCACTTGGTTCCACCGTTGCCGTTGCATTTCAATAGCTTTTTTCCAGAATTTTATATTAATCAGCATGTAAAACTGTGCCAAAAAAAATCTGTAAATTTGGTTATATCCCTTACTATTACAAAATCGAACCGATCCTAGCCTTTCAATCGATCTAAAGTCGAGTTCCATTGCAGAGGTAGGGCTTTTATGGGGATCTTTTAATTTTCTTTCGAAAAGGAGGGATAAATCAGATGGCAGAGTCAAAAACATGCCAGTGATACAAAGATACAGTCCACATGCGATGTATGGTCCACCAACGAAGCGAAGATAATTGTGTTTGCTATCATCAAATCCGGCAATCATTGAACGAAAACCCATCGGTACACCTTTCTGGACTCCCTCGATGACGAAATCTCGAAGATAAACGGTGATGCTACCATTCGGAAAGTGATGAAAACTGCAAATAAAAGTGTCACTATCATCATTTCGATTGTCACTTTTTGGACCAGATAGTGATAAACACATACGCCTGAAAGGATATAAACGTTATTAGTTATTTAAGAATGACAATCATCTTACTCTCTCTCTCTCTCTCTCTCTCTCTCTCTCTCTCTCTCTCTCTCTCTCTCTCTCTCTCTCTCTCTCTCTCTCTCTCTCTCTCTCTCTCTCTCTCTCTCACCCACACACACACACACAATATTATTATACAGTACTGTTACGTCTAGTGGCTTCAACTTAAGTAATAAGGTAATGTAAACCCAACAAGCACTCAATCTTCCAAAACACAAATTAATTTAACTAAAATATAAAATCAAACAATGTGAAAGACTTACAAAGATAATTTAGAGTGAAGGAATTCATTGAATATTAACCTAAATTGAACTATCAATTTCTCACTAATTCGGAAACTGTCCAAAGGTATTCTGAACGAAGCTTATAATGTGTTTATGTGCTAGCGTGCTAACATCAGAATCACAGTTCTAAATCCAAATGTTTTAACTTCAGCTTAATCCCGTCAACGTAAAATATCACTGAAGTCTTTTAAAATATCACATAATCCAATAGAATTATTTAAATATTCAAGTTCTTGAATAAATTAAAATGGTCAGATAAGTACTGACTGTTTTAATTAAAGATTCTCCACTCTGCTAAATCCAACTTATACATATTATAAACAAACCTCTGTTGCTTTTCAAAGACTCTTACAAAACTAGAATAGATTGAAGAATGAATACGCGGTGCTTTAAATCCTTTCCTAATCACTTGATGAAATAAATAAATCTGAATCACGTCAAGACTACCGAACAATTTAAGTCATTATTCTCATTCAAAATATCTTGGTCATCAATAATACCTTTGTAATTTATTATCCAATCAACAGCTAGAAAACTGGTGATAAATCTAGCGCATATGTACTCCCTAGTTAAATATGATCTAAATGACTGATAATAACACCATATATTAATATAATCTGCATCATAATGCACGTTCATTGTCCTTCAATAATTTCTGTCCCTCTCATCGGTGTCCTCTATTGCTTCTATTTTTTTTTCTTTCATTTTTAAAGACTAAGTAAAGATTTAGACTGAAGGAGAAAATAATTTCAGTTTTCCTGGTATTGTTACACTTTTGTATCGGACTGTACCTGGAAGCGATTTGTTCCAAAATAATATGCCTTACATTTTTTTTTTTAATAAAAGCAACGAGTGAACAAGATTATCTGTTCAATTTAATTACCCTAGACTGTTCATCAACATATTTCAATCTCTCTTCATTTTCAACGTGTTCTAGACGGGTCAGTGGTTACGAGGCAGACATTAAAAGGAAGGATGAAGGAAACCGGAGAAACTATAGTCAATAAAGGAGGCCAGTGATTACCTTGCTTAAACTGGATTCGGAAGAGTATACCTTAACATTACATATGTATATCGATTGTTGTAAACGCTAACCAAAACACTTTGAAAGCGTATAAAAATGATGTGTGGTTACAGTATTAACTACATTGGTTAATAACTCTCTGAAAATGAATCTCGCAATGGCAGTAAATTGATATTCGCTTTCGTTGATTAATGATGCCATCGAGACTGTGCTGTTAATTTTGAATGTATGAATGATGGGTAAAATACAATATGAATAGTATCAAATGCAAAAGAATTATATTTGTCGATATCAATTATGCCAATGGTAGCAAATACATACATTCTAACACAATTGAAATTAAACAGAAAATATCATGAACATTTAGTTATTATAGTTCAAATCAACGTATCACCTATTCCAGCTAAAACAATGGCAATGAGGGTGTTGGGTACAAATTCGATTTCTCCTACGAGTTTTTCTTGCATTCTTGCCATGTGGATACAAATATTTACTTTCATGCAGATAATATGAAAAATATTCGTGATTTATATCACCAATTATATCTTTCTTTATACCGAAAACAAATCGACAATAAGAGAAATAGAATGTAACCGGGCATGATATGTTTGTTATCAACTACCGAAAGGACGGTTTATGCGGTCATTTAGATCTTTATGGATTTGAAAAAGCTAGATTTTTATATCGTTGCCTAAAGCCTTTTCAGTTTAAAAACTTTTACGTTTTTGTTTTTTTTGGGGGGGACCATTCCCATTATAGTACTGACGTGACAATAACCATAATACATACATGCATGCAAATCAATCTTTCAAAACCTAGACAGATCAATGCCCAGATCATCGTAAGCAAAATTTGATAAGTTGCCCTCTGCTGCTTCAATAATTTTAAATGTTTTCAAGGGTAGTGGACCTCCTTCCTGTAGAGTTCAGCAGCAACACTCGTCAAGCACCTCTTTGGTTCTCTGTTAGATACATTAGTCTTTAATAGCTGAACTAGTGCCATCATGCTCAGTAATGTTATCCGAATTCTTCTATGAAATGGCTCCTACAAGAGCACTTTATACAATTGTCCGAACTCTTCAGAAACCGACGTGAACCAGTCGAGAGCTAATCGTTTGAAGTACTCTTGTATTTGAATACTCGGTTTCTGGTTTATTACTAATGATTGTAAATCCATTCCTTCGTGAATCGAGTTAAATAATCATGACATTGACTTCTATCTTGAACACGTTCTTATTATTTTTATAAATATATATATATATATATATATATATATATATATATATATATATATATATATATATATATATATATATATAGAGAGAGAGAGAGAGAGAGAGAGAGAGAGAGAGAGAGAGAGAGAGAGAGAGAGAGAGAGAGAGAGAGAGAGAGAGAGAGAGAGAGAGTTAAATGATTTTTTTTTCATTTCATCTCTGAACGTCAAAAGCAAATTCGTTCCACGCGACGAAACTTGGTCTAGGCATAGGCTGTGGTACAAGGCTACGACAAAAGACCCTTTCCCAAAATCAACCGGTTAAAGGGGAAAGCTTCGCAACAATTGATTGTTCAAAGAACGTTAATTACGGCATGATTAGCTGTCTTGACAATAAAAAATTCTACGGAACAGATTTAGGAAACAGTCTATTCTGATTGGTTAATAGTAATTTATGGGCGTAACTCTGTAAGAAATTAAGTGTTTTGCTTTGAAAAAATTCTTCAGTCTTCAATCTTTCGTGAGGAAAGTTAGTTGGACTCCGAATTCGTAGCAAGTACGTTTTCATTAATGAGTAAGATGCCGGATAGTTGTCTCAGATAAGAGACAGACTATACGTTAGGTGCGTTGGAAACGAATAAAGAAACGGCAAAAGGTACGCAATCTTAGTTTCGCGATTTTAATATGTTATTTCATTTGTTGATTTACTTGCAAATGTATTGATGTTATGATGTATGTATGTATGATTTCATTTTGCAGGGTTATAGTGAAATGTTAGTCATGACATTTTATTCTTTGATTTTCTAATTATCAATTCATTTGGAGAATTGACAGGGTTGTATGTAATTGAATGATTGCTTGTAATTGAATATTCGATACATAGGAGAACTTAGGAATTTTCAAGAATTAAGACTGATAAATGATGGGTAATGTTCGTAGTTGTATAAATTAACTCTATGTCTAGTATGACATGTATTGAGTGTATATCCATATACTAGTTTGTAATATTTAATTGATCACGTAGACTATTTTAGAATAGTTAGATTTGAGGGTCTAAGCCATATGTAATTTAACACATATGTAATTTAACACTGCTAGATAGTTAGTGTAAGAAGTCAAGGGGTGTTAAATACGAGCACATACGTCTTAGCTGGAGTGGAATTTGATGACCACCACTAGCGTGACCCGAATTAAGGTCAAGATAGGCATTAGTGAACAAGTGAGTGCAACAGAATTTATGCCGAATTAATTTAAAAATATAGATATACTTGGAAATGTGACCTATTGTCTATTGCGAGACATTTTTGTTATTAAAGGAAAACAGCTTTCCTGAACTTTCCCGAGATACATGAACTCTCATGGTATTCCCTGAAAATCCCTGAACCAATCACAGGGCCAGAGCAAATTCTGAGCTGAGGTCTACGTCCAGACGATTGTTAAATCAGAGTTCGACTGACAAGGGCCCAGGTCCAGACAACTAGACAAAGATTGTCAGAGCAGGGACTAACGGAAGACTCGATGTCCGCATAAAATGGGTGATGATGTCTCTCATCGTTGCACTCAAAGGTCACCTCGTGGGCAATGAAGAATAGAATTCTGTCACAGACCAGTAATCGTAATAGTAAAAGAAATTTGTATGTTTTTCTTTTCTTTTCATCTGAGTACATGTTAGTACATTTTTACTTCTTTTTTATCCAAATTTTTTGATTTCCTTTCATTTTAAATACCGTTGTTAAACTGATTAAATTTTATATTTGTTCTTTGAAAGGGGGCTCGTTGTG
>JAEAOA010001663.1:1340000-1432500 GCA_016746295.1 Potamilus streckersoni | reverse complement strand
TCTTTGGTTCATGTGCTATCAAAGTGATACAAAGTCTCGATGTGAATACGAAATATTGTAGACATAAATATAACTGTACATGTCAATTGAAGCTTTCTCACCATATGATGTACCTACATTGGTATTTCTACGAGACTTATGTGCATATAAAATGCATCACATATATAAGAATTCATACTCAGTGGCTTAGTAAGAGGAAATGGCAGATAGGGTGGCGATGATGGCCCAAAAAGGTTTTGGCGCTCCAGGACCTCTTCTGGTGTCTGCTCCCAACCCCCTCCTCCGCTAGTACACATCTGTTCATAGTGAGTGTTAACGATATTCTTTTTATGCCTTAAGAAATCTTATGCAATGCATAATTGTATGAAGAAATTGGAAGAATACGATAATCTGTATCTATGCACATTATAATGCTATAATTCAGGAAAGCATCAATACAAGGAATTAAAACCCAACTATCAACGATAATGTGCAAATGTTTTATGTGGATTTCATAGAAATGAAAGACTATGTAAACAATGAATAACGTTTATCGAAATATTTTAATGATTGAAGTTTCCACTTCATATGGAATGATCAAAGTTTGATGATTATGCTAAAATTACGAGTGAAATTAGAACCAGATTGGCAAATCGGTCTTTTCAAAAATGGTTATATTTACAAATTTTGCCTAATATAGAACAAATACGTCTTTGTTTTGTATTTTTATCACCTTAACTTATTGGCTATTTTGTATAAGAGGTAATATGGTGTACATGATTTCGAAGACGGGCAGCGCAACTTGAGTGATGCAAACAGTTTTGGAGATGAATTTCACTATTTATTTGAAAACTATATATAATAAGATTGTTTTACAAGCGTCTTAATCTTGTATATAAAACTCGCCTTTATTTTTCTTTATGTGTGTAATGGTTTCCAAACAAGCGGTTGCAGTTCGAAATTCACCGCGGTATCCACAAACTTTACATACTTGTTTGTATTTTAACTTCAAACTTTCTTTTAAACTCGCTCATCCTAATTTTTAAAATTGTTTGGAGTACTCTTTTACTTCTTTTTTAGGAAGAGCAATTAGCCTAGTATTCTAATATTAAGCTGTTCGTTCCTAGTTTGTGAACTATTCTAATTATAGATGTTGGACTAGTCTCATTATAGGAAGTAGACTAGTCTTATGATAGAAGTGGACATGTCCCATTATAGGCGGTGGATTTGTCTCATATGTGTCTGATTAGTCTCATTAATGTTCTTAATGCATCAACTTAAAAATGAGTAATGTGATGAGCTAAATATTTGTTAACACAAAACTTAGAATAATAAATGCAAGGACAGAGTTATTTTATGTTTCCCATAGTTTGGTTTTAATAAGTCTTTTCAAGGTACAACACAGACCACTTATATTGATCTATGTTTCGTCATGTTGCCAGACAACTGCCACCAAAAATAATTGTTATAGATACGTATTCAAACAGTTCGCCCTACTCAATATTTGAAAGCACAAGAAAACGTCATCACTTCAATCAAATCACAATAAATTCAATAAGCTAAACATAGAAATACAATTAGATGTCCCATCAAGGAAATGACTGACACACTTACCTGGCATAGCAAGCGCTGTCGAAGTAAACGTGAGGCATCCTCAATCTCATCTCTCTAAAACCCGATTTATTTTTAAAGTGATTTCATTAGTAGGTTTAATTCAATAATTATTCATTTAAATATAAATTTACTTACTAGCAAGGTTAAATAACGACTCTTAGCAGATGACATCTTTCCTTGCGGCAATAACTAACAGGTTTCAGCAAAAAATGGTTCGACGATTTGTAAAACTGCAATCGACCTATAAAAGCCAAGGTCACACCCTACAAGTTTAAATTGCCGCAAATAGTTTCTAAATTCTTGCTTAATTACCTAATTTCTTTTTAAAAATCTAATAAAAGATCACATTAATTCCGTCTCGTAAAATGATAAAATCTAATAGCGTCATTGAGGTCATTTTCATGGCGGAAAAAGTGAAGATATCTTGAATAAAAAATTTAGGATCGCATAACATTTTCCTGCAACTTTAGACTAATAATCGATTATGTAATATTAATTTGTATGTCATTATGCCATTGATTTAACTAGTATCATATACACGCATCCTTCATTCAGCATGCAAATAGGCATGCGACCCTACGTACATGAATACTATTTTTGGGAGAAAATTAAGACTTGAAAATATCTTCTGACATGATTGATGTTTTGCAGTTGATTTACAATTTCCTGCATAATTTAACCTGAATCATCTGGTGTAGCTTGTTTGATATCTCAAACGCATACGTGACGTGCAGACAACACTCTTAGAGAATAATTCAGGTATCCTATGTTTACCAGTCCTAATTTTACTCTGAAGCCATTCATCCTCTTGGGTAAAATCGGATTACTTTAGATTTTAACGGTTTCTTCTTTTACAAGGATGAGGACATACGTTTAGAACCCGTCTACATTAAAATAGTCGTATTTGCAAGGAAGAGAAACTGAGCTTCAAATCCGTCTGCATTAAACTGGTCTATTTATAAGGAAGAGAAGCTAAGCTTAGAATCTGTCCACATTAACGGATTTTGGCATTACCGGTTTTGTGTCAGTAGATAGACAAATCAAACAGAAATTATTGGGGTGTTTTTTATGTTGTTGTTTTTGTTTCTTTTACAAATAGCTTACATTACATGAATTCTCATGTTTCCTCAAAATATGATGCTTTTCTAAAAGAAGTAATCGATAACAGTCTAGTACAAAATTTTCAAATCTTCAAACTTTGTTTCAAAAGTAAATTAAATTTAGACCACTCTTGATGACAGTTTTTGAGAATTACACTTATAGACAACTGTACAAACCACTAGGATAATAATTTTGGAAAGTGACACACATAAATAACTATAATTATGAAAAGACTGTGGATATTCATTTATAGTGCTAATTAGAAACTGCAAGACTTATTTTTTAGGAATTCTAGCACATATATGTTAGTGTGTTAGTGGTGCTACTGAAAAAAATGAAGCACACCACATCTCGAAACAGCACCGTTGTATGTTTCTTCACAGACAAGTCGTGTCTGTTTGAGAAATCTCAAATGCTCCAAAGTAAACCATAAGATTATCTTTCGTGTTTGTCAAGCAATCTACAAAGTTTTAATTAATGTGGATAATTTATAAAGACTGAAGTAATAGGGTTTGTCAATCAAACTTTTCTAACATGAGGAAAATAGTTTGTAATTCCATTCACAAGATGCGTAAATGTGTATGTGTCTGTTTTTGTGTGCGGGTGCGGGGGTGGGTTTGCAGCTTCCGTTCTTTAAAGGCAATTAGGCTAATGCTTTCATAAATCTCTAGATCATCGTCGTTCCATCCTAATTAGGATAGAAGAGCAACTGTGGCTGCGTCGAGACAATTATCTACACTAGTTATCGTCCGTTTTTCATCGCAAGAGCAGGATAGACGAGTTTTGACTATACATAGCTGAGACTTTCTCGTCTCTTTACACAATGTTTTGTTAAAACGAAATCATTTCATTTGTTTCTCATTTTAACATCATTAAACCGTTAAAGGTAAGTCAAAGGATTGTTTCTTGAATTGATGCTTACTGAACCAGTCATTCAAAGCAAAATGAAACAACTGTCAAATAACGTTATTTTTTAAAATTGTCCTTGACAAGAAATAAAAGAAGATATTATCACTGAAAAGCATGTATGAGCGAAACACATTATACAACATGCTTTATTAACACATTTAACCTAATGAAATGGATTTGAAATCTTCCTCAAATATTCAGCTAAATCTAATACTATAAGGAGATTTATTTCACCTTCTAATTCCGTCGTCATATTACCTGGTGACGAAAGTTGAAAATGATGGAAGGATTTTACCAGGCAGTCAAATATTTACTAAAACACTCAACGAAAAATAACATTATTCTATTGATTTTAAAAGAAATCATTCCGCTGAAGAGAAAGTATTAAACTGGTTGAAATGTTTACGGGTTTCGCATACATTATTATACCATCATGTAATTACATCTTTCCAAGTAGTCAGTGAAAATATTCTCACCCCGAATAGTCAATGCAAATATTGCCATTTACACTCCAAATAGTCAATGAAAATATTCCCATTATCACTACTAACAGTAAAAGGAAACATTCCCATTTACATCCCGAATAGTCAAAAAATATTCCCACTTACACCCCCGAATAGTTAATGAAAATATTCCCATTTGCACCTGAATAGTCAATACAAAATATTCCCAACAAGAATAGCCAATGAAAACATTCCCACAGAAACAGGTTGTAGCCACAATGCTTGACCTGCAGTTAACTTTGATATTAGGCTATATGTCAGAGTGATCCATCGTTTAGTATTATCCTTGTGGGAAACTTTAGCTAACAGATGACAAATTTTCTCACGTATTCAGCCCTAAGCCTAAGATATGCTACATTATGAGCAATGACTACTGCTGCTACAACTACTAATGGTGGTACTATTACTATACTTACCGCAATGTGAGAATCTAATCCAGAAGTCACAAAAATACAGGTTTATGTTAATCCCGCAGTGACAAAAACGACTGGTTTATACTAATCCCGCAGTGACAAAAATGACTTGTTTAGGCGGCCCTCACCAGTTATTATGTACTTTTGAGAGTGATGTATGTAATGTGAAGTTGTTTGCATTTAAAACATGCACAGTGGAGAGAATGTTGGCATACCTCTATGCTACTTTCATGTAATGTGGCTGAAATTTCTTTTGGATATTGTACTTTTGGAAATTGTAAATGATCTTAGCACACTGCTATCTAAAATGACTGCTCCGTTGTGCTCCAAAAAATCAACCTAAATTTGTCTAAAGTACACTATCCTTGGCAGCCATTAAAATAGGGAAAATGAATTTTACCAGACTAGACAATACCAGCTTCTGAATGTGCAAAGAATGAATTACCAAATATATAAAATGTAAAAAAAAGTTATCGGCTCTTTTTTTAGAATTTACCTCTGAAGTTCAGAAGTGAAAATGAGCAAGTGGAGCTAGCACGTTTTTGAAAGTTGAAGGAGTAAGGCCAAGCTGTATACTTTATAACCCATAATACGCCCTCTAATCATACACCAAAATAAAGAAAACAAAGGGATTAGAGGTTCTTTGAACAATACCTAAGATATACAAAGTCTTTTTTAAATAGCCAGCATAACTAGTGAAGAAACCCGGGGAAATTCTTTATCTTTAAAATTCTAACCCTATGCTAAATACGAAACTGTAGAATGCCACCTTATACAGAATCAACTACAAAAGTCTAAATTTAATCACACTGTTATAAATTTATATCAGACTGGATACTATTTGATACCGTTTATTCATGCTTCACAAATTTACATTTCAATTCAATAAAATACTTTAATCTCACAAGCCAATACTGTGTGAGTAGCAATGACAAATACGAACAATATTTATAACATAATCCTGTAAAAATAATAACTTTCATTAACAAATTTAAATGATGCATATATTATTTTGTTTGTAAAAAACAAATACAGTTATACATTTATTATTCGTTCCAGAAGTACTTTAAATTACGGTTACACACACGTTACGGTTACGGGGTCCGAATGGCCGAGTGGTTTTAAGCGCTCACCGTTCCAGGTCATTGCCTTCTTACCTGTTAGCGTGGGTTCGAATCTTGGGCTCGGGTAATGTGGGTAGCTTCTCGTGGGTAAGTGGTTCTTCCCGTGTTTTTATCTGGGTTTTTCCTCCACCAGTTATACTGGCCCCTATGTATATAGCCTATCTTGTGCTGAAAATGACGATAAACTCCATAGCAGCAACAGTTTCACGTAAGGTAGCAATAAAAGTACGCACTAAAAGAAAGATATCATCCATCATCATGGATGTTAAATAGTATACGATATCTTTCACTTCTATTGATTACATTGTTGTCATATTTTCCATTTCAAATCCTCTAATTATGAAAAAGCTGCTCTGTGTTTATGGTTACACGAGAAATTATAATAATCTTTGAATCCGATGTCATTGCTAATATGTTTATATATATATATATATATATATATATATATATATATATATATATATATATATATATATATATATATATATATATATATATATATATATAGAATTTCTCTGAAATTCATTATTCCAGTCTAGTACAAAAACGTTTCTTAAAAAATTGGAATAAAACTTATAGCAATTTTGCTGAGTCAGGAAACATCCAAATTTAACAAAACCTAAATATATTTAAAGCAGTTTTAAAATTGTAAATCAGTTACTATTTTTACTTCATTAACTTTCAATATCAAGTCCGTTTCTGCTATATTCAACATATATTTTTCAGAATACAGAACACATCCAAATTTATTTTCGATAACTCATACTTGCTCGTCAATGTTTAAATAAAATGAGTGCCATAAACTGCCATTTAATAATAAAAAGTATTGTCTGCAAGTCTTGTAAACAACTTGACAATTTCAAGCAACTTCAATAACATTTTTAGCATATTGCAATCACTTCAACCGACAAGTTGGAATCTCACCGTTAATTTTTGCTTCTTTGCAGGAAATTGTCAAGGTCTGTTTAGATTTACAATACATACTGATACTTGTGTTGGGATATTGGTGAAACGGTTGTTTGAGTTTAAGATTAACGTATGCCCAATCTTGCGATATTCTCGTACTTATAATATGTTTTAGGAAACGCGACATTTTTTCAACGTGTCTCTCTTTTAGGATCAGTGCAACATTTCCCAAAACGCAGCTTTGGTTTCCATCCTTCTTATCCGTAACAGAGATCTTAAATTTGGATGCGGAATACCCAGTCAAAGACTACACAAATTATGCTTTTTTTCCTTTCTTCTTGTATGCAGCAAAGCATGTCCTACAGAACAATGTATGGCAATAATCTACTTTGGCATCAATTAAAACCAATGTTTTTGACACTTTGATCCATCATCAAGCATCAACCATTTCCCTTTCTTTTCCTAACTGTCACAAAGGTACGCGTGCCGTTGTAAAGCAGTCTTCGAAAAAGGAAACCCAGGGCAAGTTTTTTTTTAAATAGAAAGAAAAACGAAAGAAAACAACAATTGTCGGCGACAACAGCTATTGTTGCACAGTTTACGAACTGATGGAAACATCAAATATGAAAATCATATGGTTCCACCACCTGCCGGTCATGCCCTGGTCATGCATAAAATGAGTACAAAAGTTTTTCTTCTCTTAGTCTATTGGATTATTCTAACAAAATGTGGGTGATATATGGTTCTGGTGGTTCACTAAAATTTATATCGTTATAAATTAAAGTATTACTGAGAATATAAATTAATGACGACATATTAAAAGCTTCTCTTGAAATTCCACTTAAGTGTTGGATAACACATCACGTATTTTGTATAACACAGTTAAAATATATATCACATAATTATTGAACGTATTAGAGGTATTATTGCAGGTTACACGTTATCGAAATCAGGTTCTCGATATATTCTTCCCACTGATAAGTTTTGTACAAAACACAATTCTCAATATTTCGACCATATATCTACCATGCGTGTAAGTCGTCCTAATTGACGGTATATCTGGCTATTATTCATATCAGATAACGAAAGACATAAACCTATTCAAATTTATAGTCCATGTCCAACGTAAAGAAACAAACGCTCCTTATCTCTTCACCCTGGCCTACTGTCCTTCTCATTCAAGGCCGCACACTTCCAAAACATCAAGTACACCTGAATCAAGCAAGTAGATATACTTGCTCAGAATGCTAACAGAAACTGACCTTCGCGATGATTGTGCTCTGTATGGTACAGTCATGTCAAAACTGCTGATGTTGTTAACTAGAATAACTATGAAAACGTAAACAAATAAAGGAACTTGTGAGCCTCCCCCCTCGTCCGGTGATAGCATATAGAGTAGATGGTCACGGTTAAATATTTTATATATTATATACATATATTTATACCAGCTTAACTCCGAGCAAGAGATAAATCAAACAAGAATTCTTCGAGGTAAAATTACATTATAAACCATTTAAAAAGTAACGATTTGACAGCATTTGCACATTAGTTTTACTTTTAACAGATGATCAACATCTATTGGGGGCCAGAAGTCTGTTTCCGGATCAATCTAAACGTAAACTGTGACCATATAACATTCATAGCATGCACGTGCTCCTCCGCAGAAATACTTTTCACAACTATAATAAAATAATTAATATACAACTATTACATGGTAAAATCAGTCCCACTTTTAACAAAAAAAAACCATGTTTTACTTCTGGAGTAATCAAGCAATTGGGCCTTGGCAGCAAGTTCTCCAATCTAGAAACAGCCCTTTCCCTACAAAAAGCACCTAGCTAAATATGGAGGGGGGTGGGACATGAGAAAAGTGCTCGAATATGCGTGATATAGATAATACTGTTAAAATAGGAATTGTAAATAATTATTTACAAACATATGAAGAAAATTAGTAAAATGGTACTCTTGATAAAATCTTGAACAGCTTTGAACACTTTATGGTTTACGTGATCGGTTAGTTGAGATAACCATTGAAGTGGTTGATGAATGGTCGCAGACAAAAGTAGGGAATACAGGTTTAAAAATAGGCTCCCGTGTTGATCTATTAATTTAACGGCGACACTCTAGAAGGTAATGAGATGCAGTTTCACGTGCATCACCGTAATTACATAACGATGACTGAATTACATTATAGCAAATAATGCATAATTTGTGAATACTACAACTATTGCATGAAGGATATAATAGAATCAGGTCACAATTATTACTTCCGGTTCATTACCCACGAACGTAATCCTAGTCTATTTTTAGAACATTGTTTCCTCTCTCATTTTGGTGGTGATACAAGATTTACACTGAGGCATTCATGACATTGATTTAAAGATAATTATTGATTATTTATTCTTTAGAACATGAGCATCATGGTCTTTGTGTACTTTGGCGAAATTGTACAGTGAGCAATGGTGATGTTTCGGTGGTGAAATATGTGACCTTGTGCCTTTTTTACAGTCCAGCCTCTCAAAATAAAATGCCATGATTTATTAGCATTTGGCCACAGTATAATATTCAGTAATAAGAAGCAAATGTAGAAACAAAACAGGAAAAGTAATTGTGATATTAGTCCATAAGTGTAGCATGAACACTTCGCAATAAAAAGCTCCCTCAGATAATCACAACCTGTAAATTTTAGACATGAATTACTTAACTGGATACTGACCCGAAAGTGTTTTATTCTGGTCTAACCCCAGTAAGAGGGTATAAACCTTTGCCCACACGGTGTAAATATCATTTTATCTATCAACGCAACGTTTGTTTGCCAACACGGTGCTAATGTAATTTTATCCAGCAATGCAACTACTGTGTTTCACACTCAGTGTCATTATCATTTTAACCTGCAATGCAACTTCTCTGTTGCACACGTTGTGTTAATATCATTTTGCCCAGCAATGCAACTATTGTGCTTGCTGTTTAACTGCGGTGCAGGGTTCATTTTATACAAGTGGACGAAAACATAAACAGACTTAATTAGATCAAAGGTGCAAGTGTTTGTTACTTAGAACATAAAATTGCTGCTTGTTTTAAGATTTGATAATAAGACTGACATAGAAGTCATTATACACATTTCTGCTCTCTGCATAGTAAGGTACTTAAGTCTTCGATGGAAATATAATTATTTTTGTTCATTGATTTTTTTAAAAGTTTAACTGTTATTTATTCTTCAGAAATCATTCTAAACAACATATTGTCACATTTAAACTGCTAATTCATTTGTTTCCTTTTGCAAAATACTTTATAAAAATTATAATAGGATTATTTAACTACTTCCATGTTGCGGCTGGCTGTAGTTGGCTCAACGTGTACTTTTTTCAGACATGATCCGTACATAAACGTGATGTTATTTGCTTCTAGCTGGTATACAGTTTGTTTGCACGTTATATTTATCATGTAAAGAGTAACAGTCAGTCTTGCAGTGTACATGTTTTCTGGAGCACTCAGAAGAACGAAAGCTAGAACTGTACCCAAGCGCCCTGGTAAACGTTGGCACACATCAGACCGCTGTGTCAAACAATCAGATTGCAGAAATGGTTTCCTTTTCAGTGGAGGCTGTGAATGTAATTTTGTAGAGAAAGGTTTGTTTTTATGCTTTAACGCTAATTTTCAGTTCATGGTAGGCTGTACATGACGGCCAGTTTATCTGGTGGAAGAAGAAACCATTAGAAGCTACTGGCAAGCTATTTCACCTACCCACGTTGGTCAAGCCGAGACACGAGTCACACGGAGATATTGTGAGTGCTTTATTAATGACTTTGTTGCTTTTTAGAGTTTTGATATTTCAAAGTGCAACTCGAAAAACGTGCAGAAACACAGTCACTCTAGAGCACAGCTCATTTACGCAGTGCTCATCTGCAGTACACAGCCCACTTACATAATGTTGAACTGCAGTACCACTAACTACCCAATGTTGAACTGCAGTACCAATAACTACCCAATGTTCAACTGCAGTACCACTAACTACCCAATGTTCAACTGCAGTAGAGATCACTTAGGCAATTTTCAGCTGCTACCATTTTTTTAAACTGCGATATGATTCACTTAAATTCAGGTAATCAAGGTAACATAATTAACCGAGAGGCTGGAACAAAACACATGTGTGTGTGTTTGTGTGTGTATGTGTGTGTGTGTGTGAGAGAGAGAGAGAGAGAGAGAGAGAGAGAGAGAGAGAGAGAGAGAGAGAGAGAGAGAGAGAGAGAGAGAGAGAGAGAGAGAGAGAGAGAGAGAGAGAGAGAACTAAAAAGCACGTGAAGACCCATGCATGGTAAAGTGATGTGATTATGTGATTATGATTTTTAACGTAGCTTTAACAAGTTTTCAGTCATATCGGTACGATATCTACAATGTGGAAGTTTATAGCGATATCTAGCACTGGGGCATCATGCACACATGTAGCATGATGTCCCACCCAGTCATTATCCTAACACCAGGCCGACCAGTCCTAACACTAACCTCTTAATGCTGAGAGCCAAGCGAGGTAGCTGTTAGTACCATTTTTGTAAGTCTTTGGTATGAATCGACCGGTGATAGAACACACGACCTCCTACATCCGAGTCGGACGTTCTAACCACTAGGCCACCGGAGCGGTCGTTGCATGATAAAGAATCACAACCCAATTTTGATTTATTCTGGAATTTTCCATTTCTATTTAAAGGGATTGGCACTACGACTAAATCTGTATCGGATGACTTATGATAGCCATAATTTGCGCCATAGATTTTAATCTCGGCAAAGACGCAAGTGAATATCGAACTTGAAGACTTATAACCGTTTGCATCGACCAGAATTGTATTCTGTTCCACTCCTTGGCACGATTCGCTTTCGTAACAAGTGAGCATTTTTTTAAATGTTATCGAAAGCCATCGTAAATATGCGAGAAAATGTTATATTTGCAAGATTTGACACACGATAGCGCAAAACAAAATTTCCTCTCTTGACTCTTGATGTGATTCTGATGTATTCTAGAGATAACCGAAATGCTCTTTTTATAAATGATCAAAGATAACATTCTAAAGCGATGAAGAAATATGAAAAGTTACCTTTATAAAAAAAAATGTTTTAAAAATACCAGCTCCCTAATGAATGGTCAGAGAGTCACTTACAGGCGATATATTTTTTTTAAATAGCAGACACTATCACAGGCAGATGTAGCAGCATCTCTCTCGGTTCAAAAAGAAAAATAAAATGCATATATTGCAGTAACAACACACAATCATCTCAACTGTTCTTTGAGTGGCGTAATAATTTTGGTGTCAGAAGTTGGATCAACGCCAACTCAAAGAAATTAAAAGCCAGGACACTAAAATGAGTGGCAAATTTATTTATTTACAAATACATCTTCGCTTGTAATTGTAGGGGTGCTTAAAGAATTGAAAGAAACTCCAAAAATTGCGTAAAAATTTAAGACATTATCATTGTAATAAGGGTAATAATGTTTTAAATAAAACCTAAAGGAATTACCCTGTTTTGAATTGTTCTTGGACTACTTTTGAATATTCACAGGGATTAAATTATAAGCGTACGTGATGACAGCTGTATCACACTTCGCCAAGTACGCCTTTACTGACTGAAACAGGTACTGCAGTTCACTGACAAACGAATCCATTGAACGAAGAATAATTTAAATAATGGAAGAGCATAGAAGGAAATGTACTTTCCAGTTGTCTGCACCACCAAAACTAAGTTTTCATTCGTTGTAACTTAAGATTTAATGTCACTATTCTTTGCCATGGACTGATATTTAACGCAATATCGTCACTCCAAAATTAATAGATACGAGGTGACCATAACAGCAGTATTTGCTAAACATGGCTGAACTTTAAGCGAATTAGTTTCCGATGTTTGCATATCAGGCACTATAGTAATTTTGAACTTGAAGATAATCCTGCTTGTAGTCAGCAAATCAGATATGAGAACTTCGTGCGCGGTTAAATTCATGAGTTCTTTGTTCAGACGTGTACATCACAAAATCAAAGCCTGGCCTAACCAAACTTCCTCGCTCAGTCTATCCCAACAAATAAATTGTCTGATTGATGAAATGAGGTCTGTCAAGAAAGAAAATAAATATCAAAGGGTTTGATGAGATAGCTAGATAAATTACCTGTCTTGTGGTGTCTTGAAGCTTAAATTGCACATTGCATTTTTCATATTAAAACAGCAATAAAGTTTTAAATTCTGTACGACAGATAACAAAGATTGTGAACTGTGTGATTACTAGTGCAAGATCATTACGAAAATGCACAGGAAACATAATAGCATTTGAATATAAGATGATGTGGCATATCTTAGTGTTGTAATAAGATAATGGAAACGTTAAACCGGGCTTACTGTACGACATGACTTTATTGTTTTTACGATTCTTTTTGTACACAAGCTTTTACACCCGCGAGTAGTTTGGCTCTTCCAAACAAAGTTACCGCGAGGTGTCCCAGTCAGACAAGATCATTGTTGTGAGCTGGTAGACGGATTAATATATTCAGGAATTTACTCGCTTTTTACTGTCTGTAAATCACCTACCTGTTTTTGGGTCGCTAGCGTATCGGTTCGTATCAAAATATGAAGTCGTTGGAAGTTTTTCATTTCTGTTACTACGATCTCAAACTCCGCTGTGATAATTATTGTATCATTAACAGCCACAGACCACAGCTTAGTAATCGCAAATGAAGACGTAACGAAATTATTTTGTCAGCGCTGCCAGTCACACTGGTTAATATTGATATGGCTTCAACAACAATCCCGATCTGTATTCTTACTTGCCGTCATCATGGTTTTCATCACACCAAGGACAACAGTTCTTGCCACGGCGTGTCCAAAAACTGCATCCACGATAATATACTCACGTTTATATTTCGTGAATACCACGATTCTCTAGGTTATTTCATCTCGCATTTGTTTTTCATTTTCAACTATTTTTATTTCGCGTCGGTAACTAGGAGGATCCAGCACAATTCTATTAATAGCGTGATCGCAAAGTGTAGTATATAGGATGGCATTGTCCTGTGCAACACCCACAAACACTTCTATCAAATTACTCCTTTTCTTTCATCGTACATTTACCATGCAAGCATATAAAATATTTAATTTCGGGAATATTTAAGTGTCAGGCAATTGTGTGTTCTGTGAGCCTAGCGCCATGTTGACTTAGAACCATAATGATTTAGTAATTTGATTGGTGTCTGAACCGATCGTTCTCGTTTTCTTCCAAGAACTATCAAGCAAACAAGTAAGTCCTTGTAATTGAAAGTAAATGCAACCGGGGTGGATTTACCAGTGAAATCCACTTTATCATTATAGAAGCATTCATTGGGTGCTTTAACGCCAGGCGTAGTTAGCGACCGAGGGCTCACGTGCTGATGAGATGATTCTAAGATGGCCTCTAGTTGGTATTTGTATATAAAAGCTGACCCAATTGTTGAGTTTTATATAGTATTTAACATGATTGTATTTCAGTGTATAGGAGTGTTTGTTATCGCGACTTAGAAGTAGATATTCGTCGACGAGAAGCACAAAACTGCTATCGATGTTAACATTCGCTTTAAGCGGGTCCAACACTCCGTCGGTCAATTACGCAACCTCGTTAAAGAATCCATCACTTATATGTAGTGTAAATCTTATTGCAAACATAAATGGGGATTAAATACTCATATGATGAACACATACGATTCATACTGACGCAGTTTTAAAATGTGTCTTCTACGATACATGTGCTGGTGAAGGAAACTCTGCAATCGTCTAATCCACGTATTATTTTACTGCACCATCATCATCATCATCATCATCATCATCATCATCATCATCATCATCATCAGCTATATCATCATCATCATCGATGGGCTCATGAATGTGCTAAATTTGATTTTTATTCATAATTAGGTATCATCTCATTTCATCATCTGACTTTCTATCTTTCACTTCCTTACTTGTGTCGAAGAAGTCTCTGATAAATGAAACCGACATTCCCAATTTTCTAATTCACTGGTTCTCAGTGATTTCGGCCACATTCTTAGCAACGGCTCCTAGAGAATTTAAAACATCTTTAATGTCCACGTTGGACGGTTGAGGTTTTTCCAGTTTAATCTTAGAAGATGACAAGCTCGCAGGGGTCGACTCTAACAACAACCCAACTGGTAAACTCGGATCCTCTTTGCTGGCAAACTTGATTATATCCAAATCATCGCATCGGGTCGCTGCGCTCTCGAGTTGGCAAGTATTATCAGGCATTTCGTATAGATTTTAAGCCTAACTTCTAATTGAAAAAATGTAGAATAAGTATGTGTTTACAGGATTGGTCTGATTCTAGTGAGTGCAGGCAGTACTTCAACGTATTGTGCCATTCATCCGAGTTTGTACAGGCAGTGTTGAATGAAACATTATTTGATGTCCAGCGCTAAGACATCGGGCTAAATAATCCCGAACTTCACGTGGCAGTGCAAACCAGTACAAGGCAAAATACAACATATGCAATCCAATGAGTATCGGGAAATATTATCAAACCCCGTTTGATAATGCCTGTTTCACATGTGGGTTGGATAATTAACACAAGTTCGTCGCGTATAAATACAACTCGAAATGCTAAGCTGGAGATTTGATCAGAGTTGGTCAATCGACCTTGTTTTATAGTTATCTATGACGAGGTCACAATCGTAGACTGTTTCCGCTCGGTAACCTTTTGTCTCCAAAATGCTATGCGGTCTCACACCATCTTTCCAGAAGCATCCTCATGGAGCTCAATTTTCTTTTAACACAGCCGCATTGGTAACCGCGGAATCCTCAGCCATATACAATGCTGGAATTGCTGCCAAGAATAGGCATATTCTACCACTCATTTGCATTTGTGTATTCAATAATTTTGATTGCTTTAATGTCACCGATGTGTTCTTTTGATTGGCCGCATTAAGCTGATCAAGTAGCATTTGGGTTACACACTTTGACACAATTCCAGTTAAGTTCTCCGGAAAAATGTCAATGTATGTTATCACTTCATATTTAGCTCATTATTTTCGCAAGCTGGTTTACATTAAGGCCAACCTGAACTTCGTTATAAGAAATTATTTTTAATTGTGCTGTTTAAATACAGCATCTGCAACAGTTAAAGTAATCCCATGTGATTTTGACACATGTGCCGCACAACAAGTGCATCTTTTCAAAGATAATAAAAGCATTCCATCTGTATCTGTCGCTAAGATCGGCGTTTGTTTTAACAACACGTGCATGAAAATGTACTGTCTATACAGGCGCAATGCCTAAAAAAGCGTCCGTTTTACAGTGGATATTTTTTTATATAAAGGATATTGTTACAGACACCATCATGCACAATATTTGGTACTTCTGAGATAAGAAACTCCAAGTTTATAGAAAATAGGTCCCAGATCTGATCTGTGGTTGTCGTGGTTGGTGTGTAGGTGCTGATGATAGTTGCGTGTCTTCTTCGAGATGACGGTGAGAGTTTCATTTTTTATTAGATTGACAGTAGCGTGATTTCGGATATTTGTGTCCTTGCTGTGATTTGATGGCAAACCCAACATAAATTTCACATCGCTCGTCTTTATCTTGGCCACTCCAGAAGACGATGCAGCCAGCTCCTATTTCGGTGAGTTCTCCTTCCACGCATTGCCGTATTTCGCTTACAGCCTCGAGTTGTATGTTGAATCGTGTCAGTTATCTTTTATATAGTCATGTTTTTCTCTTTGGTCAATAAGCTGATGTACTGTCCATTAGTGTGCACATGTATCATGCACCGATAGTAAATTGAATCACCTTTGTCTTCTTGCTAGGTTCTCGACTGCTAAGTTGGAATCCCTGTTAGCGACTGTATGGTGACCAGCATTACGATGAAAAATCTTTGCTAGTCCCTTCCTCCTGCTGCGGAAGTGATCAGCGTGATCCTAAATATAGTGGATACCCAGTATTCAGGGGTGGGGACCGAGTTCAACTGCTGCTAATGTTCAGTGAAAAGCGACCCTGAGCTTTGTCATCTGTATGCAGGTTTGCAGTTATAGCTCTCTGTATCCATACTTGTGTTTTGCCACTCGTCTTTATCCACATGACTTGAAGGTATCTGGTGGTGGGGAGGGGAATAGTGTCATGATTTCCGAGTGACATGGATTTATATGCTCCTTTAATGTCATTTAGAGTAATCGCCCTTCAGTCGAGATGATTTCATATTATCATGAAAAATATTTAGGTATGAATGGAGGAGGTACCTTCTAATTTAGTAATATTTACATTCTTAGATATATCTTAATTTCTTTTTTTTGGGGGGGACAACCTATATTTCTGATATTTGTTATCAATATTAATATAAATGTACATAATGTTTTCAAAGTTACTTTCTTTATTCTAGTTAAATACGTGTGCTTGCTTAAATTTATACATTTTAAAATTTTTGAATTTTTTAAAAATTATAATCGGGACCTATGATATTGAATTTCCCTGTTTATGTGAAGAATAAAACGTAAAGACAGGTGAGAAGCTACATAGTGACGTTGTTTAATATTAGTATAAATCTTTGGATTTATCTCTCTTGTTAGATTTTCATCTAAATGATAGAATAAGGAATTAAATATTATCATTACAGCCTTAGAAACTGAAAAAGTCTTAATAATGTATGTAACAAGCTTACGTGAAATGATGGGAAATTACTCTTTCCCATTAGGACATGAAATGATCATAACTGTGATAGTTGATTCGAATAAAATAATAAAATCTATCATTGTCTAATTGACCCAGATTTTAAATATTGCTTGGTGTATATATATATATATATATATATATATATATATATATATATATATATATATATATATATATATAATACTATCGTACAGGTTAGAGTATTCTCAATTTGTGCTCTACAGAGATTAGAACCCAGATCTGTGGGTATACGGCACCCTTGCCTACAAACACCAGTCCATATGCCATTACGACTAAGCACACATCACAAAAAATGATGCGACTGAATCGGTGTTATAGGCACTCATGAGTAGAAGACACTCGCATAACAACCTAGTTATTTATTGTCTATAATGTCCTTGTCTATAAATACTCTGACGTAGTCACACTTGACTATTAAGCAATGGGTGGTGCGTGGTGTAAGATTAAGGAAAGACGGAATTGATAGGGCAGTCAAAAGAATAATTATAGGAAAGAAAGAAATAATTAAACGATTGTCAGTGTACGCATTCTTCCCGTCACATTCAAACCAATCCGGTGACTGTAGCGGAGATGGGATAGGGAACCTTAACCGGCATAACCCTGAGAATCAGTAAGTCTAATTTGTAGCTGACTATCTCATTAGAATGTGATTTTAGAAAGATCCTGCTTGTGAGATACCAAGTCAGGAGCTTCTCCAATTCTTGATGGTAATATGTTCCAGTTCCTTGATGTACATGGGAAGAAACTAAACTTGAAACAATTCGTCGTTGCTAACTTTAAATGGAACTTTTTCCTGTGGTTTGTCATAGCTTGGCTATATGCCAGCGTCAGGTATTTGTATGCTGGTCCACTTGGCTGTTTGCAATCTTGTACAACATGGTCAGCTAGACCTTGATTCGCCTGAATTCGAGTGATTCCCACTGGAGAAGGTTCAACATTGCACTGACACTACTAGTGTTACGATATTTATTTGTGGTCATTCTAGTATCTCTCCTCTGAACCATCTCTATCTTTTTTATTAGATCTTATTATGTGGATTCCATACAGTGGAAAAATACTCAAGACTTGGTCGAATCAGAGTGAAATATGCTGCATTTTTTACTTCTTTGTTGATTTGAAGGTTGCGGTGCAGGAAACCATGGTTACTGTTCCCTTTTTCACTATCTTGTCTATGTTTCATTTCCATGAGAAGTATCTGGACAATTCAAACTCGAGATATTTTTTTTTACCTGCTCATTGTCTAACTTGTGCCCCTTAAGAGCATATTCAGACAAGATTGGTGATTTCTTCCTGAAAACTCTTAGGATGCTGCACTTTTAAGGGTGGAACGACATACCCCAAGTTTTTTCCAGAGGGCCAATTGGTTTAGGTCTTCTTCAGGGATATATCCGACCTTGGAAGCATTTATTTCCCTGTAGACTATACAGTCATCTGCGAAAAGTCTTGTTTTGGATTTGACACTCGCAGGTACATCATTGATAAACACCAGAAAGAGGAAGGGACCCAAAACACTCATTTGAGGTTCCCCACCATCAACCGGTGCTGGGTCTGATGTTACTCTATCTACTAAACCTGCAATCTGTCTGTTAGGAAATCTCTTATCCATTTCTGGGTATTACCCCTGATGCCATATTGCTCCAGCTTACTAAAGAAACTTTCATGGGGACACGATCGAAAACCTTCTTGAAGTCAAGGATAGCAAGGTCATTCTGCTTCCCTCTGTCCAAGGATTTGATGAGCTCATCCACTAAGATTATGAGATGTGTTTCACAGCTTCGTCTAGCACGGACACAATGCTGGCAGTCTCTTAGAACGTTAAAGTTATCTAGATGTTCCATCATGTTACAGACTGTAATGTGTTCAAGTAGTTTGCATCAGATACATGCAAGGGAGACAGGTCAATAATTGCTGGCCTTGAATCTTTCTCCATTTTTGAAGATAGCTGTAACATTTGCTGTTTTCCACACATCAGGACCCGTTGAGAGGCACGTCTGTTAAATATAATTCAAGTATGGTGCACACTCTTCTGCTAGATCTTTCATAATCCTGGGTGGAATCATGTCTGATTCTGTGGCCGTATGTGAGTTAATTTTCCGCAACAAGCTGATACAAGCTGTATCAATAACGTAGATGTCAGGCATATGTGGGTAACAATAGGCTTAGTAGGTCACTCTTATCCTCTTGTGACTAGATCTTAAAATATATCTACACAAACATATAATAACACATTAAATCACAAGAAAAGGTGTTTTATAAGTAATGTTTAAGACAAGCGAACAGAAATGTACAACCTAATGTTTAGATTAGAAGACAGCAAGAAAAGCTATTTACAGACCTTGATGGTACACCAATATACGAAAACCTTTGTTTTCTTTTTCTGCAAATTAGGTGGGTTACATCTGTCGGGTGCCCACAACAAAAAAGAAGAAAAACTAGAAACGCTACTTACAAAGCAATCAACCGGATTAAAACTATAATATAAAATACCATATTGAGAAGAAAACAAGGAAGCAAATTAAGTTTTATTCCAAAAAATGAATCAATAATTATAATAAAACTAATGAAGCGATCGATATTCTAATATATGTTCCAGGTAAAACATTATTAATATATATATATATATATATATATATATATATATATATATATATATATATATATATATATATACCTGCAGACCTGCATGCCTGCATACATACATACATACATACATACATACATACATACATACATACATACATACATACATACATACATACATACATACATACATACATACATACATACATACATACATACATACATACATGTACACACACACACATATATATATATATATATATATATAGAGAGAGAGAGAGAGAGAGAGAGAGAGAGAGAGAGAGAGAGAGAGAGAGAGAGAGAGAGAGAGAGAGAGAGAGAGAGAGAGAGAGAGAGAGAGAGAGAGAGAGAGAGATATCATACAAAACGGAAGGTGCTATCCCAGGATTCTATATAAGAATCCTTGATAATAGAAGGCAGAATTAATATCTAATACAAATAATACTATCTTAAAGGTTAAATAATTTCTCATTTGAAAAAATACGGAGATTCGACCCAGGTCAGAGGGTAAACGGCACTCATTGCCTTGACTACACACGCCATTTCATCCATCATGACTAAGCATGCATCTGCATAACATGATGTGACTAAAAGTTAATCCTACATACCTTGATTTCTTTCATAGGAATCCTGAATAACTGTTTAGAGAGGTGCTCTAGTGGATATGGTAGGTAACCGATTTTTCACCTTTGTCATTTAAATGCAACTAATGTTAATGGAAAATACAATAGCATACCCAGAAGTACTGGGTACGGCCAAATGCGGACTTACCATTTAGGCAATGGTCGGCAATTGCCTTAGGCCCAAAACTACCAAGGGCCCCATAAAACGCCTCATAACTTTATGGTTATAATTTGTTGTCTTACTTGTCACCAATCAATTATATATATGTAAACATCGATACGCTAAAATGCTATCCGGATGTTTAATTCATGATTAGTATCCCCACTACATTGGACTATTCCATTATCCTACTGCGCATCTACATGTGTGTTTGTAAACAAATGGGTCAGCATGATGTAAGCTGTAGGCTACAGATGGTTGAAAAAAGAAGTGAAGCTACAGAAGTGGTTCTGAAAAATGGAGAAAACAGGAAGAATGTAGAAAGATTTTAGTAAACTTTTCAAAGGTAATAACCTTTATCATGACGGCTACAGATGGTTGAAAAATGAAGTGAAGCTACAGAAGTGGTTCTGAAAAAAAGGAGAAAACAGGAAGAATGTAGAAAGATTTTAGTAAACTTTTCAAAGGTAATAACCTTTATCATGACGGCTACCGACAACACTAACATTCACGTTACTAAAGAGCAGCAAGAAGCCGGTTCCGGGTCTTGCACTAGCAATGCTAACACTGTTGAAGAGGAGCTACCCAGTGTCAGCCAAGGCTGCTCCAGCGATGCGTGGGCTACATACAAGCCATGATGAAAACTATGGCGATGACAAAGATGGTGATACATATAATACGCTGCAGCTAGACCCCGTGAGTAGCAGTCACCCTAATCAATCAGTCATAATTGAAGATGATCCAGCACTCTGGTCAAAACAGCTGTCAGACAGAGAGCACTGTTCAGTAGTGCAGAGGGGACCACAACAGTCAAGGGCAGAGTTTCTCAAAGAAATAAAAAGGGGCGCAGATTTTCAAGCAGTAACTATTACATGCAAATGAGGAATGGAGAACAGATAAGCAGGTCTTGATTGGTGTACAGTGAAAAAAAGACTGTATTAAATGCTTTTCTTGCTGCCTACTTGGAAACAGAGTAAAGATCACTCATCTAAGTGGAGATGGGTTCAATAACTAGAAAATCTTTAAGCTAGCTTGAGACAGCATCCGACGTCTGCTGAACACATCAACATATGGATTCCTGACGCAGTCTTTCACAGAAACTACAAACAAACACGGTTATAGATCATGTGAACCAAGATCTAATTGCTATGGAAGTAAACCGCTGGGAAGAAATTTTAAGACGATTAATTGCAATTTTGAACCGTCTGGCAGACCGTAATCACGCATTTTGTAGTCACTCAGGTTATTTCAGTCTGTCAATGACACTTTCCTTGTGCAAATAGATCTGATGGCTCAGTTTGACCCAGTCATGCAAGAGCATATGAGGAGATTTGTAGAGAGAGAGAGAGAGAGAGAGAGAGAGAGAGAGAGAGAGAGAGAGAGAGAGAGAGAGAGAGAGAGAGAGAGAGAGAGAGAGAGAGAGAGAGAGAGAGAGAGAGAGAGAGAGAGAGAGAGAGAGAGAGAGAGAGAGAGAGAGAGAGAGAGAGAGAGAGAGAGAGAGAGAGAGAGAGAGAGAGAGAGAGAGAGAGAGAGACGAGAGAGAGAGAGAGAGAGAGAGAGAGAGAGAGAGAGAGAGAGAGAGAGAGAGAGAGAGAGAGAGAGAGAGAGAGAGAGAGAGAGAGAGAGAGAGAGAGAGAGAGAGAGAGAGAGAGAGAGAGAGAGAGAGATTAGTCCATACCTCAGTCACAATGAGTAGCTATCAGTGGTGTTGCAAATTGTTAACTGTGAGACCTCAATAGGTGTCTCCATCCACGAGCACTTTGTAGGTTTTCTTCAGGCATTTGACACAACAGGAAAAGGTTTATGTGAGTCATTTTTAGGGCACCTAGAAACAATAAGTTTGGATCTTTCCAACTGTCGAGGTTAGTCCTTTGATAACGGGAGCAACATGCAGGGTAAAAAGCAGGACGTTCAAAAGAGAGTGCAGGAACTAAACAGCAAGGCGTTATGTGTTCGTTGTGGAAGGCACACACTCAACCTTGTTGCTGGTGATGCAGCCAAATCATATCTGACGTCTATCAGCTTCTTTAGCATGTTACAGAGACTTTACACTCTGTTAAGCTGCTTAGATCACCGCTGGACCATTCTCACAGACCATGTCAAGAACTTTACACTGAAGGCACTGTCAACAACCAGGTGGGAGTGTCGGATTGAAGCTGTTAAAGTTGTTCTCTTCCAGCTGCATCAAATTGTGAGGTCTCTGACTGCTTTAAAGGTGTACGCCACAGAAAAACGGGATGCATATGTTATCTAAACAGCTGCATGCGTCTGCCAGGATACGCAAACATTGTCTTTTGTGGTAAATACTATTGCGTGGTACAATGTGCTGTTCGAAATAAATAAAATGAGCAAGATCCTGCAGAGCCCCAACGTTTCAGCTGAGACAGTGAGGAAAGAGATCGGTGCAGTGACATAATTCCTTCATGAAATTTCGAGATCATGGATTCAAGTCTGCTAACACTGATACCAGGGTGATAGCAACGAGGCTTGAGGCGGAGATGAGCTGGCCAGAGAGGTGCGTCAGAGAAGAACAGCTAGACAGTTTGTGTATGAAGGAAGATATCAAACTAAGTCATCTGTAGAAGAGCTCTTCCAAAAAGAGTTTTGCTGCCTCTGATAGATAGAGCCCATGTCACATTAAAGGATTTTCACACATGGAAACCTATGAGTTGTATGGATTTCTCTACTCGTTTGATGTAATAAGAGACACTGAGAACGGAAGAAAGCTGGATGAATGATGTCACAAACTATAGCACAAAATGGATGACATTGATGCAGAGGACCTGACGCTTGAAGTAAAATTTGCAGTTAGATCCTTCCCCACACATATCTCATCACCATCTGGCTTGATTATATTTACAAGGGGAATATCCTTTGACATCCAAATTTGAGTATAACCCTCAGACTTCTTCTCACTCTCCCAGTGAAAGTACCTACAGGTGAGAGAAAACGTTTCTCATCACTGAAGCTTGTTAAAACATGCCTCAGGTCAACTATGTCACATTACAGGCTGTCTGCACTTGCTCTTCACTCCATTGAGCGTGAAGTCAGTAAGTCACTGAGTATGGAATTAGTGATCACAAGATTTGCTGAGGCCAAGGCTCGCAAGATTACATTAGGAGCACAAGAGAGAAGACAGAAGACCATCGCTGTGTGATGAATGGTGACAAATTACAAGTTTATTTTTCTCAGATAAATAAGGACTGAAAAGGGGAGAACAAGGGTTGTGGAGGGTCATATGCCTGTGATTGCCTTAGGCCTCAAAATAATTACATCCGCCATGGGGTACGGCTCTGAAAAAGTAATAAAGTTTTATTTCATTTCAGGCTCTTAAGTCCGTGTATCATTTATTTAATATAAAAACTTTTCCTTGGTGAATTAGCTTGTGCTCTATTATTTAGAAAACATATTTTTACAGTTAGTTAATATCAAAGAATTTTCTTGAAGGGTCTGGAGTGTTTAAGATCGAATCTGAAAAGTTTAGTTTCTTTTGTTCTATTCCAAATGGGCACAAGTAAACAATTTTATTATTAAAATGTATTTTAATGTTTTTAATAGGTATGAAAAAGTCGATCCATTTCCATCACAACAATCATTAACAAATATTATTCAAAAGTTCCACTTGGACAATAGCACTCGCTAAACAACGCTCTATAAGAGTGATGTTGGATCCTTTCACGCCTCCGTGTCTGGAAAGTTAAGATATCATCTTCAGGTAAAAATAAACAGACGCTGTAAGAGGAAGGAGAGCACTAACGTTCGCATCCCACTTTTATCTACAGAGGCTAGAAATTATTAGATTACACGTGTCGGTTTTACAGGTTATCTTGAATGACGTCACGAAGGGGATGTAATTTACAAGTCAGCCTATTAAAACTTGAAAGCTTGATTGCATGCACCCAAAGGTCATATATATATATATATATATATATATATATATATATATATATATATATATATATATATATATATATATATATATATATGTGTGTGTGTGTGTGTGTGTGTGTGTGCGTGCGTGCATGCATGCATGCATGCATGCATGTATGTATGTATGTATGTATGTATGTATGTATGTATGTATGTATGTATGTATGTATGTATGTATGTATGTATGTATGTATGTATGTATGTATGTATGTATGTATGTATGTATGTATGTATGTATGTATGTATGTATGTATGTATGTGTTGGTGTGGGTGTGTTTGTGTGTGTGAAATACAGTCTTATTGACGAAATAGTTTTCCTATGACGTTATATTGCTATACTTTACAATGTGAAAAATATATCTTTATAATTTCTCATGTAAAAATATAAGTCTTCCCATCATGGGATAATATCTGCCTATACATGTTTTACAAGAATCAGCAAAACCGCGTACTTAATGAGCTAGAACAAATAAATAGAAGTTGCCCTACATTTCAGAATTTCAGATATAAACAGTACTGGATTTAGGCGTAAGCTAAACAAGCTACAGCCTAGGGCTCCAAAGTCTGAACTCAGTCTGAAGAGGCCACTCAAATTTATTTTACACCAAATATGGCTTCTATAGCTTCCCATAGCTTAGGGCCTCGCTTTATCTAAATCCGGCACTAGACATGGAAATGAATCCTTGGTAATCGCGTATCTCTGAAGTTATGTCGACTTATTTCCTTAACGATGATAAAAACCAGTGTGATTGTTGAATCGGACTCGCATTGTTTTCAGACAGGAACCAATACTTTGCAAAATGACAAATGTAATTTTACTACGACAGATTAGGTCAACCCAATCCTACCACTCTTTTAGGTCAGGTATATTTTACGCGATCAAAATATGGATGTGATTTTAATTTGCGAAAAAGGGGTGACAGTGCGCGTGTTTTGCTGAAGAGTGCGTTTTAATCGTCTAATCTTCAATCCTGAAACAGATTTGGTACATATTAGACATAACATTTTTGTTTCCTACGATAATACCGTGTATATTTCATTTTGTCTCTGGAACAAAATCGTTACATTTTAACTCGTGGCACCCCATTGTTAAAATATCACATTTTAGCACAATACGATTAAATATAGTCGGTACTAACGGAGGAAAAGAGAACACCTCACTGTCTCTCTCTCTCTGTCTCTCTGTCTCAGTCTCTGTCTGTCTGTTAGATAGATATATATATATATATATATATATATATATATATATATATATATATATATATATATATATATATAATATATATATATATATATATATATATATATATATATATATATATATATATATATATATATATATATATATATATATATTCCAATTTAGGTAATATTACGGTTATGCCTATGTAGGTAAGATCACATTTATGTCCCTGTATGTCATATTACATTTAGTTAATATCACTTCTCTTCTAATTTCTGTAATGTTACATTTCCTCCCATTTAGGCAATATGATATTTCTTCCAATTTAGGTAATATTACATTTATGCACGTGTAGTTAATATCACATTTATGCTCATATAAGTAATATCAGATGTATTCCCGTGTAAAATAATATCACATTTTTCCCATTTAGGTAATATCAGATTTATGCCCATGTAACTTATATCACATTTCTTCCAATTTAGGTAATATTATATTTATGCACATATAGGTAATATCACATTTCTTCTAATTTTGGTAATACTACATTTATGTCAATGTATGTAACATCACATTTCTTCCCATTTAAGTAATATTGCGTGTATTTCCATATAAGCAATACCACTTTTATGCCAGTGTAGGCAATACCACGTTCATGTCCATGTAAGTAATATCACGTTTATGTCAATGTAAGTAATACCACGTTTATGCCAGTGTAGGCAATACCACGTTCATGTCCATGTAAGTAATATCACGTTTATGTCAATGTAAGTAATACCACGTTTATGCCAGTGTAGGCAATACCACGTTCATGTCCATGTAAGTAATATCACGTTTATGTCAATGTAAGTAATACCACGTTTATGCCAGTGTAGGTAATATCACGTTAATGCCCATGTAAGTAATATCATGTTTATGTCAATGTAAGTAATATCACGTTTATGCCAGTGTAGGTAATATCACGTTAATGCCCATGTAAGTAATATCACGTTTATGCCCATGTAAGTAACATCACGTTTATGTCCATGTAAGTAATATCACGTTTATGCCAGTGTAGGTAATATCACGTTAATGCCCATGTAAGTAATATCACGTTAATGCCAATGTAAGTAATATCACGTTAATGCCAATGTAAGTAATGCCACGTTTATGCCCATGTAAGTAACATCACGTTTATGCCAGTGTAGGTGATATCACGTTTATGCCAATATAGGTAATATCACGTTAATACCCATGTAAGTAATATCACGTTTATGTCAGTGTAAGTAATATCACGTTTATGCCAATATAGGTAATATCACTTTTATACCCATGTAGCTAATATCATTTCTTTCACATGCATACTGTCTGGGTGTCAAAGTACGATACCTTAAACAGTATTCGAATATTTTTGGCCTTTTTGGCAAAACCTAAGGTAAGCTGCCGAACGCTAAAGAAAAATTCTCATGTCTTTCAAAGCCTTTTGGTCCTTTTTTAACCAGCAACCAAACAACATTATAGCAATCAAATATATTTAGTTTTATGTTTCGTTCACGTTTGAGCCTAAATAAATAGACTAGGAAGAATTTTACTGTTTACGATTAAAATTGAAACTAAGAACCACGTATTCTCGAAAATATTTTCATTTGACCTACAAGAACTTCATCTCCAAAGATAACGCAAGGCTGACATGAAATCGCGGATATGATGACTTTCAGGGAGTCCATATTAATACGAATTGTTGATAATGTGATTTCATTTTATCGACTCCAATAAAGGAAACATTAAAATAATTTCAAGACTAAAAGACCTTGAAAATATTTCAAAACATGTTTAAAATAACATAATACAATTTAATTCCTTATAAGAAGTTATAAATACTATAAAATGAAACAATATACATGATTTGCTCATGCAATTAATTCTTTGAAAGGTTTCGTCGTTTTTCCATGAGATCACTCGATCAGAAAGCAACATTGAAGCTTCAAAAACTGGAAAATACTTTTCCGCATTTATTAGCGTTCATAGATGAGAAGAAAGAAGTTTTGTATAAGATCACTCAAATTTTTTGGCCTTTCGCACTTGTAAGATGGGAGAAATTAAGTTTTACACCACATCAAAGAAACGCTTTACAAGCCCTGCCATTGGCCTTTTACAATCGTTTTAAAGTGAGAAGAGACTAGTTGTAACATCAACGAAACGCCTTAAAATATTGACCTTTCGTAATTATTGTTCCGCTCAGTCCACACCGAAGGTACTTAATCATGCATGTCGCAGAAAACAAATACTTTGGCTGTTTTTGTAATTATATTTCTGCTTTTTGGTATAAAACTTCCAGATTTCCTAGTCAAAAGTATCAGGCTACGTGATTGACTACAAACATCTAGAAACATGAAAACTGGAAATGGCTGTCAAGGAGCACCAAGTAAAGTGAATGGCACTCACTGGATCATTTTATAATCGTCACGGTGATCATTCCTCAATAACACATTCTGCACCATTTGCTCCCATTTTAATATCTCCTAATCTCAGATGATAAAATTAGCAGGCCTTGTAAGATATTCTCAGAACAAAAGGAGAAAGATTATAAATGAACTTTGAGATGGCATCCACTAAAACCTGGGGTGAATGGTCGAGAAGAGTGTTGAAGGTGAGTTATTGAGTGGAGCTATGTAACAAAATAATATAGTCAGCATTATAGTCCAATTTTTCTCTGACACTTGCCACTCCATATTTGATATATGGACATTATGTGATTTGTGATTTGGATTCTTACAATTTTTCAGTCATATAGCTACGATGTCTGCAGTGTGGCAGTTTATAGTGATATCTAACACTGGGGCATCATGCCGCAAACATGTAGCATGAAGTCCCACCCAGTCACAGTATCCTAACAACAGGCCGACCAGTCCTAACACTAATCTATTAATGCTGAGCGTCAAGCGAGGCACCATTTTTAAATTATTTGGTATGACTCGGCCGGGGATCAAACCGACGACCTCCCGCATCCAAGGCCGACCCTTTAACCACTAGGCCACCGGAGGGGTTATTTTTAGACATTTATGTTTGGGTATAGGGCTAGAGTCCACTCCATCTCGAAAAGTTGGAATTCGCCGAAACTATTTGGTGTCGGCATAGGATATATATATATATATATATATATATATATATATATATATATATATATATATATATATATATATATATATATATATATATATATATATATATATATATATAGCTAAATTACCTGCTCATATCAGCTGATTATGTGCATGCCAATAAAAGTTCTTTGATATAACTGCATTTTTAGAATGAAACATTTTCATTTATTTCGGCATTTATACAACGCATGCATATAATATAGATGGAACATCTGCTGCATATGTGAGGATGAAATTTTTATGTTAAATTATGATAATGCAGGGCAAAGAACACTTTTCTCACTGTTGTTTTCCTTTATCAAAAAGCTATTTTGTAAAACCTCCTCGTGCGTTGAAGATTAAATGTGACGTAAATTAATAAATTGTTTACAATATCAGTCATATATTTTTTGTATTATATTGTTGATGATATTTAGTCTTCTTGTAAACAACTTGAGAGAATTTTCAATATCAGAATTAGTCCAATTTTATTTTCAAAACTATTGATATTTTCCCTAATAAATAATGTGTTATTTCTCTTCATAAAGGCGCATGATCATAAAGTCAAACTGTACTGTCGACTTCCTAATGTTAATTTGTCATAAATTTTGTTTGTTCTGTAGAAGTGATGGAAATATTGCTGTTACGGGATACAAAGAATAACATCTAACACTAAAGTTGTTTACGAATTAACTTTAATCTTCACACAAAACTATGATTCAAAACGACTTTCCCTTACACAGAACTGGCTGGTATTTTCACAGAATGGCGATAGCGCATAAAAATGACAGAATAGAAACAAAATGATGACTAATTACCGTTCTTGACATTACAATAATGACATGGCACAATAATCATAATCAGATCTATGAACTATGTAGGACTTGATTCTTAAAATCTGACCGCTTAAAGTCCATTAAGTTAACAATACCATATTCATAGATACCTCGTGCCTACATGATAATCAATATTGATGCAATAATTTGGATAGAAATGTTCGATATTACAAAGGTAACTATCGCAATTTAAAGTTTTCTGTGCTAGGTAATGTCAAGTTCCAAATGGCCATCTGATACTGCGCAGTTTACGAAGTGCAATAGATCTATATTGCAGATAGCACAATTAGGTAATCAAACGTACCCTTAAATACTTAGCGATGAATTATGACGCCTACAAGATTTGTAACGCTCATTAGTTACTTCCAACAAAATGAAACAGGTTGTAATGATCGGGAAGGATATGTACTGACTGCACTAATAAGCAAGCCAACACATGGCTCAATCCAGTACATTTCATCGGATCGATAAGTCGATAGATCGATATGTTTGAGTTCAAAGATAGAGTAGGTCAATAGACCTTGGGGGAAAAGAATGATGTCCATAATCAAATGTGAATATCGAAGAAATTTCTAAACTGGTTACTTTTAGTTTTATGTAGCAAGTTCAGAATTTACTGCATTGTAATTCACAGGGGACTGCCATATACAATTCTTATCCAATAAAGAACGTAACTGTTGCCAACGAATAAATAACTACCACGGTCCACATTATTATACTAGAATTCAGCTTAGAAGGGTGGAGTCTTTGCAAACCGTTCAAACAGCACAGGTTCGGAAATCTAGTTTATATGGATGAGAAAAGTATATATTTTCTTCACTTTGTCCTGTACTAATTATTGGGCATCCATCTGAGGCAATGCAAATAAATAACGATATCACATTTACACTGCAAACAATCAACGAGATTAAAATGAGATAGAACAATGTAGATGTGTTAGAAAGAAATACATACATATTAGCACATAACGTATCCAACTGGATACAAGTTTGATTTATTACCATTTCAGGTGCTATGTGTAAAACACCAGCTGTATTTGGTGTAGCGGGAATTGTTTTTACGTGCAATTCTTCATTTGGCTTTTACTGGGTCCAGTGCAACTTTAGTAGTAATTTCTTCCAATGTTTTCAAATAGCCGTTGATACATGGCAGAGGTTCAACCATGATGTTATAATGACATATAAAATCAGCTATGTAGACACTAGTCCAACCAGTCCTAATACTAAACTCTTAATGCTGAGCGCCAAGCAAGGTAGCTGTTAGTACCATTTTTGTAAGTCTTTAGTATGACTCGACCGGGGATCGAACCCACGATCTTCCGCATCTGAGACGGACGCTCTAACCACTAGGTCAGAAAAACAAAATAGATTGCATCACATATACTGTTCTAATTTAGCCATCACATCGCTTTTTTGTTGTATTAAAAAACAATTCTAAAGCGATGAGGTATCCAGTTTAGAAGGGCCTATATGTTGTAAAAAATTTCATGAATATAAAGCTAGTCTCTTATTTCGATTTGGAAAAGTGAATACGCTCAAAAATATTTTAGTAATATCCCACCTGAGCAATTTTATTTTGATTCAAAAAGTATATATGCTGTTGAAGATTATTTGAGATCGTTAACTAATCGCTAATGATGTTTTGGAAATTTTGTAGAAAGTGCAAAGTAATCCTAAACAATGTTCTATTCAGGTCCGAAAGAATCGAACTCTCCGAATGAATTTCTGATTCTAGAAAATATTGGCCTGACAATAGTCCTAATGTATTAAAATTGCATTTTTCAGAACTTCCTTGGAATAAGTCACAATATTCCAAGAATAATATTTTAGTCCAATGAGCACTTTGTAGTTTCAATGAATAATCTAAACAAATGGTTCCTCTTAATTAATATGTAAACAAAATATTAAATGCTTCTGAAATTGATGTTACAACATATGAAATAAGAATTGAATAAAAAAACGAACAAATCTAAAATAGGAATGAATCAGATTGCTCAGTTTTCTCATTATATAATGAGAGTGTATAAAGACTGATTTTTGCAATATGTCCCACTTGACAGATCTTCCTACTCAAACTAATATTTCAAAATATCTATTTCTGTGACCTAACCCATCCAATAGAAAATAATTTAATTCTTCTAAGAACCCACCTAAACAGACCTGTCCAATGGGAAATTACCCCAAACTCTGGAATAGTTTATTATTATTATTATTATTATTATTATTATTATTATTATTATTATTATTATTATTATTATTATTATTTTTATTATTATTATTATTATTATTATTATTATTATTATTATTATTATTATTATTATTATTATTATTATTATTGATTAATTAATTACTATAATTTAGTCATGACTAAATTTGACCAAAACAATACATAACAATTTATATTTTATTCTCTACATTATATTAAACGTGCAAACAATTGCCAACTTACCATTTTCTGTGAGTAAAGAATTTACATAACTATCTACAAACTCTTACACACAGACAGATTTTATCCTGCAGCGATCAGCCAACGCAGTTGTTCTTTAGTTAAATGTGAGTACGCCTGCATGCAAACAAATGACGCCTCGATCGCCTGTTGTGACACGGGAAAGGTCTGCACAAAGCGCATGGAACAGTAGTGATAAATGCACAAACATTTTACAGTTTATACAATGTTCTACAAATAACATTACGAATCTGTAATGGACACTCTTATTTTGCATTTCTACCCACCACTTACACATCAGTGATCATGTGATTTCAAGACTCTATGCATTCCTGTTTTACAAAGGTAAACCTTACTGGTTTTATACAACTAACTTTGAGACCCTCGAATATTTATAAACGTTGCATAGTGTTATCCGATGTGCAAAGTACATTAGAATTTGTAGTGCAATTTATATTATATTTATTTACAATACACTACATTACCATATTATACAATGCAATACAATACAAATGTAATGCAAAACAATACAATGCAACACAATACAAATGCAACACAATGCAATACATTTATTTAAAATGGAGGTTCGAATCTTGCAATAGGATCAGCCTTGGACGGTTACATTGGTGTGTCTTAAAGCACTGCACTTGACCCCAAGTGCCTCAACGCCAAATAACCTACTTGTGTTGTTTTGTCGTAAAACACTGACTCCAACCAAACTGAGTCGCATGTTCGTTAAGAATGATGGGATGCGTTTGAGTGGAATAAATGCCACCCATAAAGCGTGTTGATAATATTAGTGAACCTGTTATAAGAATGTAAAAAGCGCATTATATTCTATATGCTCACTACATGAACACAATGCATATTGCCATTTGGACAAGACAAGACATTCTGATATTCTTTGGTAATACACACCGCCAAAGTATTCTTAACAATGTGTATCACATATCGTCATTTCTTTTTGGTAATGTAAATTGGAAAGGATATGTTTGCTTGCCAATGTGCCTATTCTGGCCATAGATTTTAAGACTAGAACAGCAGGTAGCTGTCAATAGCTCAATTAACTGTTTGTACATCTTTTGTCAAAATTTTCCTATGTACAGTTTCCAGAAGCATTATAATTTTTTTCCATAATGAAATTAAAGCAACACTATTTACGAAATGATCAGGGTTGGTCTGTCTGTTAAATCCTTAGTTATTGAGTTAATAAAATCTATCCAAAATGAAAGATATTTGGAACTGAAAATTGTAAGAGACTTTTCCATTTAGACTACTTAGACAACATTCTTCCATGTAAAGAAAAGTATTAAAAGAGTTCAGTCTATCCTAACAAACTTGAGGGGCCCCGAGTGGCCGAGTAGTCTAAAGCGCTGTCCGTTACGGATCACTGCCATCTCACCGATGTCTGCGTGGGTTCGAGTCTAAGATTCGGCGATTGTGGATATGTGAGAAAGCTTGCCAGTAGCTTCTCGTGGGTCGGTGGTTCTTTCCGCGGATTTCCCGGTTTCTTCCTCCACCTTTAATACTGGCCGCCATGAATAGCCTATCGTGTGCTGAAAATGGCATTAAGCTCAACAACAACAACAACTACAACAACATAACAAACTTGAAATGTTAGATGTTCAGACCCTGGACTGCTTTTTATTAGGCGGGGGGTGGGGTGGTAGAGATTTGCAGCTTCTGTAAATGATGTAGGACCATTTAAAGAATGTTTCTGTTAAGTCATTCAATCTTAGAATGTCGGAATAATCAAGCAGAATTTCAAGATCGTTAGGATCAACTGAACTCTTTTTATACAAGTTCATATAAAATACTTTTCCTTCAGCCATTTTTTTTTTTAATCTGTCTTAAAGGACTATAAGTTTAAACAAGAAGTGGTGCACATTTACGCACGTAGTTTCCATTGCCTAAGTTATGGAAGTATCTCTCCTCCTTCAATCCACTCAACTCAAGACATACACTTACCTCATCCATCTTTTTCTTTCTATGGTCTTTTCGCTCTATTTTTTTCTCTTCCAGTTTTTGCAATTCACTCAAATCACCTCTCTCTCTTCTAAACTGCTTATATCTGCAATTAGTTGATCTTCTTGTCATTCTTGTTCTTTCTTTTTTCTAAAGAATGCATGTGAAAATGTTCTTTTTATTTCCAACAGCACCATTTAAAAAAGTTGATAATTGACATCAGGCTTGAAATCGGATGTATGTATATTCTAAGTAATATCTAATAGTTATTCAACACATACGTACTGAATTTTAACTTTTAAGATAGCTTCTTTTACTGTTTTCATATATTCAGTGTCCTTTAGTAATAAATTATAATTTTTTCGGAAGGTTTTTCTGTTTTCAATTCTTTTCGGATAATTGATACTCTTATTTTGTAAATCTACCTTGACAAACATGTACTTCGAATTGTTTAAGTATTAATTATAATATTCATTATTCTTGTATAAATTGTGTACATAAAATAAGTTAATAAATAATTCAAAAGGGTTTAGAAAATAAATATAAAACGAATGAATAATTTGGACAAAATTTTGAAAATGAAGATTATTTTTGAACCTCAAATAGATACTTAAAAACATTAATAAAACCATTTCATTGATCTAATAGGTTTATCTGTACTTAAATTAATTAGGCCCATGTACATAAAACATCTTGTGATTAATCAGAAGTCGATTCCATTGGAAGATTGATGGAATGTAAACAGGTTAAATAATGCTATTTTATATGAACGACATGAAATTCCGGCATTTATAAACCACGCATTGTGGGGCGTATTCCTTGTCAATAACGTGGTGAATGCGACTAACATGAAGATGGCCAGATTACATAGATAAACGCTAATGCATATGGGGGGGGGGACTGATACCAACTCACAGACGTAATTAATCTGCCATTAGACCCTCCAGGTACCGGTGGTTATTTGGATAGTGCAACAACAAAACAATCAGGAACCATATCAAATAACAATTTACCGCTGATCTAACGGCGTGCCTTGTATCTAGTACACCGGAAGATTGCAACATACCACCTGTTTACGGTTGTGAAATAAGGACCTCGTCAAAAGCATAAATATGAGCATTGTCTATCTTACTGTGAACCAGACTACCGGAAATGGTCATAACAAGATAACATTTTATTTCCCATAAAAACCTATGCAAACACCATGATTTAAAAAATTCAATAACTTTAAATTTCTGAGTGCTCCTTATCAACGCTATATTTATCAGCATAGACGCATCATGGATGACAAAACTGTGTAGCGAAAAGGATATGAGCGGCAATTTCTAGACCTACATGTGTTTAAAAATTGTGTTTTCAATTCCGCACCTAAGAGTCAGGTGTTAATTTTAGTAATGAGTGTTCCAAACTCAAGACTGTTAAAGGTCTGGAATTCCATTAATAAAACAATGTCTATTATTTTGCGTTACAACTAGGATAAGTTCTCAAAAGATTCTCTTTCCTAAAATAACACTTTCATTATCAACTAGTCCTGGCCAGCCAAACCGATATTTACTCTATTTTTTCTTTACCCCTGTCCAGACTAGTCCCCATATTTCCACACAATTGGTTCAGTGTGTCCTTTACGTGCATCTTATTCTACTCACATATTTGTACTTCATTTAATAATAAATACGAAGATATAGTCATAACAACAAAATTCAGGATAATGATCGATGACAAAAGAATGTTTGTTTTTTTTTTTTTAAAAAAGTAAAACAATTTTAATGAATTTATCGAGGTTAGAGTGTTTTGTAATTCGATTATAAACGGTTTTGACCTAGGCAAAACAGAAACGACGAAGACATAAAAAGATATGATAAAACAAAACCTCTCAAAAATTGTCTGATTAGAAGAGCAATAATTTGTCAGCCATCCGATTCCTCACGTAAATAATCATTTACAACTTTTGTATGTAATAAAAACCATAAATAACTTTGAGTAAGTATTGAATTTAAGAATATTTATGATAAGTACATGTACATAATTTAGACAAAATTTGCTTAATGGATCTAAAATATATTGTAAACAATGTACATCCAAATTGGTGTTTGATAGACCCATATCTCATATCTCCTTACTTTGAGAAGGACTGTTCAGTTTACATTCTCTAATTAATTTTTTTCGTTATAATAAATTTACTTAAAATGCTAATTTTGTTTGTCTCCCTGTATTTACCATTGTCCAATATACAATAATCCTTGGTAATTTTATAAAGATCTATATAGATTGGTATTAATGCATCATCAGTATGTATCATATATTAATATTAATGTATCATCAAATGTATGATATATTAGTATTAATGTATCATCTAAAAGTATCATTGATTGGTACTAATTTAGCATCAAAATGAAGGATACGATGTCATTTACTTCATGATCTAAAATAATCGTGCCTCATTGCTTGTCCCAGTGGATGAATAAAATACCTATCTTACGTTTTCGAAACCAGGAAGAACGTACAAAGTATTCAAACAAAATGTAATGCATGTAAGTGTAAGTAAATCGGTAGAATCAAGAAAAATAAATAAATAAATAAAAAGAGAAAACATGACCATTGTGATAATTTTTTGTAGTATCCTTCAGTAAAGTAATTTTCTGGATACAATGGAATAAAAAAAACTATGTTAACTCTGGCATCAGTCACTAGAAAATATATCATCACTCAGATAATTTGTTTGATCCTGTCTAAAAACCTTTACGCAGCCGAAAACAAGAACCAAATAATCTCTTCACCCACATTCTACACAATATATTTTCTATAGAACCATATATATTATGTTAAGAGATTAGTCAGTAGATAAAAGAGCTCTCGAAAAAATGTGGGTTTTTTATTCAAAAGGAAAGATTCAAAATCTAATGCTCCAACAACATGAAAATCTATCATATTGACACCTTATCTGCGAATTTGTTGAGAGAGAGAGAGAGAGAGAGAGAGAGAGAGAGAGAGAGAGAGAGAGAGAGAGAGAGAGAGAGAGAGAGAGAGAGAGAGAGAGAGAGAGAGAGAGAGCATTTAGAAAAAAAATGTTTAAACATAGTCATAAAGTGTTTGATCTGACCAAAACAAATATTATCTCTGAGTCCGGATGTTTTTTATTCCTCAGAACACATTAGTAAGCGGAAGTGTGACCGCAATTTTTTCCCAATCTTCCGGTATCATATGTTTCAAGTTGCCATAATGTAATTGACCAAATCGTAGCTGCCACCGAAAATGTATTGTCATGGATACGTTGCTAAAAGTTTAATGCTGTATTTCAAGGATTATCAATTCTCACAATTTCTTTGATGTGTGTGTGTTCATTGAATGGGGCGAGATTATTTCTACATTTATAAAACAGAGAGAAAGATAAACGACCATACCAAATCATACGACGACAAAAGATTGAATATTGTCCAAGAAGTCGGTGCGTTATATTTGTACTTTTCTCATAGTCATAACCAATTATCTTGCACCACAGTTACAAAAAGCATGTACACTTTTTATATTTGATTAAGAACATTTCATTGAATCAGTGCTTTGTACATGTATTTAAGAAAAAGAAAGTACTTTTCACAACACAAACACACACACACACACACACACACGCGCGCGCGCGCGCTGTCATCTCTTTCCCTCGTAGATATTTTGAGAGATCTGGCTTACATAACAATTATGACCCTATATTTGAAGGATTTTATATGTTCACCTTATCTTTTATTTTATTAACATTATATATAAATTTTACATTGTTTACGGGGGTTTTTTTCTTGCAGTATTACATGCTTACATTAATTTAGAATGAATTAGCTTCCTAAGTTATTTAGTCTAATTCTTTATTTTGACATTTTTAGAATTTAATTTTCAATCGGTATCATACAGTCACTATTTGTTTTTATGCGAGGTTAAAAGGTATTACATACATACCTTCTTTTTCAGTGTTGGTAAAAAGTGTTAAAAAAATGTTTTCTACACCACTGTACGCACTGTATGCGAGGTTAAAAGGTATTACATATATACCTTCTTTTTCAGTGTTGGTAAAAAGTATTAAAAATGTTTTCTACACCACTGTATGCACAATATTTTATTATCCAGTTGTGTATCATATCAAATAAAAGTATTAGAAAATGTTAGTTATCGGCTGCTTATTAAAGGTAATGAAATATAACTAAATGTAATACTAGGAAAAGGCATAATTACCCGGTTTATCAGGCCAAAAGGTCGAGTGCATGCTATAATTACAATTCTATGCAGGTTAATGTTGCTGATTAATCTCATTTGTAGCCGTTCTGTATCCGTGTCGTATTAGTAACTAATGTCTTCCATGTAGAATTTTAAATAGTAAGATCTCATTGGCGATGCAAATGCTTATAAAATTGATACTTCTTCAGTTTATCATCATTTTGCAACGACGATGACGATTTATTCAGAGACGTTTTATCTCATCTTTCTTCTTTCCCTCTTCTCCCGCTCCGGTGACTTAGTGGTTAGAGCGTCCGAATCGGATGCGGGAGGTCGCAGGTTTGAACCCTGACCGAGTCATACCAAAGACTTATAAAAATTGCAGTAACAGCTCTCTCGCTTGACGTTCAGCATTAAGAGGCTAGTGTTAGGACTGGTCTGACTGGTGTCAGGATAATGTGACTGGTTGGGACGTCACGATACATGTTTGGGGCATGATGCCCCAGTGTTAGACATCACTACAAACTTCCACACTGCAGACATGGTAGGGATACGACTGAATAATTGTTAATGATACGTTAAAAATCCAAATCACACACACACGCACACACTATCTTCTTCCAATAAAATTATCTTCGCGCTTAGAAGTTTATTTATTTCCCACTGTTGTGACTCTATGCTCTTATAATGTGTAATAAAATTGGAGAAGCAACAAGCTTTGTAAAATTTAACAAATAATTTACTTCACTTGAATATAAACTGCAAAATGTAAAAGGAACTTAATATATTGCGAAATAAATCCCAAATATACCTAATCATTGAAGTTCTGAGCAAACACTAGTGGTAATCTAAATTAATCAAACGCTAAAAGAATGAAGTGCCTGTTGTGGCTTGAGTCGTAGTGATTTGCCAATAGTCTATTGTTGAATCACCTTGATAGTCCAAGAATATGTCTTTTGAAATTTCACTATAAATCCAAGTCTCTATTTTCAAGAATGTTTTTGGGCAATTTATATTTCCAGAAAAGATGCGTAAACAAATTTCAGCCTAAAATGAAATACTGGACTCAACAATAATACAACTGATTCTGTTCAGATCTTACAGTACGTATGAATAATTTTTATAAAACAACAACATTTTAAAGTCCTCTTCTTGATTCCAGGTTACAATTAACATTTTTTAAAAAATCTATTTCCTAATGGAAAATTTCATTCTGTAAAGTTCCAAATGTTTACAAGATACATTTTTGTCATAATTAGAGGATCTGTTTCTAAAATTATAAATTATAAAATTATAAATTAAAATTATAAATCTACCAGACATTTCATGGGGATTCACCAAAGTTAAAAACTGAGATTGAGATAATCATGTTGTTTACAAAATCAAATCAATGATGCAGGTCAGGTAGAAAATGAACCTGATTGTGGACAAAGCATGCAATGAATATAAAACTAAGAAATGCAAATTAAATATACATAACACTACTTACACTACTCTTCAACCAGTACTTAACTACTGCTGATATAGTAATAAGAGTTGCTACAACTGAAACTAATTATAACTAATTATAACTAATTATAATTATTACCTTTTAACTATTACGATGGTTGTAGCTGCAAGTAAGTAAACTACCACCATTTTCTATTTCTTCCCTTCAGCTTTCCTGCATCAGCCATTACTATACCTACTGCTGATATTACTGCTACCACCACTGCTACAACTACTTGTCTTGCTAGTAAAACTCCTTTTTCTTCTCCTTCTACTGCCACTACTTCTACGATCGCTGTTACGACTACAATAACTTGCAATTCCTATGACTGGTTCTTGAGTGTTTCTTGTGGTTGTTTTTTCTTTATGCGGGCTAGAAACATTATTATTTTAGGTTTTATGTAGGAATATTTGCACATCATATATGGACGTTTCTAGTACTGAATCGAAAATATAAGCAATAATGATAACCGCAAACATTCGTTTGGTGCATTTCAATCTGTAACCAAATAACATTGTCATTATCATTGTGCTCGTCAAAATATCTATAAAAGAAATCGAATTATGTCTATATGCACTAGTGCAATCTTTTCCCTTATTATAGGATATTTAAAGGTCTACAAATGCACTCACACGACCTTCGTTTATATTATAAATTTAACCTTCACGAAACGATTTGTACAGGTATTATGTTTATATACCTCATCATTAATGAAATTAATGACACAAAACATCAATTTTTTATAGTTGGAGGCAAAACGCTCCTTGCTGATTTCGCGCTCGGTAATTTCCGTAAGCAAAGCGGAAGTGACGCAATGCAGTGTAGGGAACACAGCTTTTCGATTTTCATTGCAGTTACGTTCACCAAGTGGAGCCGTGTGTGAAACAAAATGGTATAAAGGTATATTGCTGGAGGTTGTAGCAATACAACAAGAGAAGAGTTAGTTTGCACTCATTTCATACTAGCCATGCTTCAAGTAAACAATGGATTAAACAGATAATGACGATAAGAAAAGACTGGACTGAACCGATCAGTGACAGGTGATTTAATCAAGTTGTCTGTAGTGACCACTTCAGAGAAGACTATTTCGAACCTACGTAAAAAAATAAAAGTCATTTGGGATTAATACCATTAGACAACTCCTGCCAAATGCAGTTCCAAGTGTGTTTTCTCACTAGATAACACAGAATACATACACGCTAGATCAACAAAAATCAACGGTTACGGCAGGCCTAACAACAAGTACCCCGAGAAGAGCTTTTCTAAAGCGCACACATCTTCCGAAGGCGGTAGGTGATTCATACGAATAAAAAAAAAAATACTCCACACAGGCATCGAGGGGAATGAAGACGGCAACCCAGTTTGCTCCTGGAGTTGACTGTCGTCCATGTTGACGACATAAGCTTTATGATCTTTAGGTTTTCGATGAGGTAGTGCATCTTTAGTGTACAACACAGCATACCAAGAAGCGGTGCACGAACTGTTTTTCAAAAGGTAATAAACTTTCGAGGTGTCCATTTGTTTCTTCTTGTTTGGCAGGTAATGTTAGGTCAAATATTGAATACTGAATTTTTTCTTGAAAATCTCTGTAAGGTAATCATTTCTTCGTTTCGTCTCCGAACTATGAGCCAAGAGAGATTTGTTGCAATGGATCACATGAACAGTCAATGGAGAGGAGGAATGATGTCACAGGTCTTCATGCCACTGTTGCAACCAAAGCGTTATCTAAATGCTCGTCCAATTTTTATTCTTGACTCATCATCAGATATTGATCATGTTGAATTTGATTGGAATGATCGTTTGGACATCCATAGTAATAATTATTGGTCAACACTGTAATGATTTCTGCCAGGTCTTTGGCATAACAGCAGACTAAATGATGTTCTTCTGTCTTTCTGGACATGACCATCACCATCTCGGCTTTGCCATTTGGTTCCAAGTTATCATAGAATTCCATTTCCAAAGATTCACACCATTCAAAGAGGAATAAAGGTCTTGCATAGCTTCTAATTGTCTATAATGATTTCTCACACACTGTTGAATTTTATCGTATTGTCGAATTCGACATACAAAATGACGTTTTCAGTCTTTGGTAGAGATGTAGCAAACTGAAGTTCCACACGAAGCTGGCCTGATTTTACAAGTTGGAAATGTCCTTCATCGCCGCCTTGGTCTGGGTTGAGATCAAAAGTCCACAAAGCGTAATCTCCTGCATAAACGTCGTACTAAATGCCACGAATAATGTTGGTCCCAGCATTGGACCATTGGAACACTTTCAAATCAATTATTTCTCTTATAGCATTCAGATACCGGTGGTTCCAATATCGGTGGCGTAACGGCTTCAATTGTTCTTCGCGTTTTACTTGTATTTTCACAAACTCTCGGCAAATGAGCTTTCTTAACTCCACAGACAAACCACAAATGTTCTTTTGTAAAGTATCCATCAAGATATTACTGAGGTCGTCCCACTAAAGGTAGGTAGTGACAGTGCTGGGACCATCGATATGTTCCATGTGAGCGGAATCTTGCTGTTCTATCCGTAGGCCATTTTGTAAACGTTTCTAATCGGCTGGTACAATCATAATTGTCAGGAAAGAAAGGGAAATTGTATTGTTTGAATCTGGAGTTCTCATTGGGATCCTCGAACAATTGTTGCTGTGTTACAGTCATCCGTTTTGTTCGTGACAATTGTCTTGGAACATTCTTTTCATACAAGTGTGTTTCCGTACAGTAACGTAAAGTGGTTGGGTAGTCACACTCGCTTCTGATACACGATTTGATGCACTATTTCCAAAGGCCGACTGATGTTTTGGTGTGTGGCCAAACGTACAATCTTGAGAGGTTGGTAAGTGGTTACTGTAAAATCTCCACACTGGCAAGGCTAATTTCAAGATCCCAAAGTTTACCAATTTACAGTGCGATATTTGAGAGTCAATCCTTTCACTTTACACTCTGTGTACACTCTCCTTGGTGGTCCAGGTATTCGCAGCAGTAAATTTTGGGACCTCCACTAGCGAAACTTAGAATCTTGTGGTCGGGGTGCTTGTCCGTCCAGGCCACTAAACGATCTCCTTCAATGTCAGTACGGTAGGTGACTGGCGATCGATGTAGACGCAACTGTCCGTGTGAAAATACAGCACACGATCTCCAAACAGTTCTAAAGCTTCGTACAATTTTAACCGAGCATGCACTGTCACATAGTCCGCAATAATGACAAATTCGTCGGCTTGTACAAACTCCAGTTCTTCTTTGTAATTGACCAGAATGAAGTCATCCCGAAGGACTTCCACGTGTTTCATGTGTTTCATTTTGTCGTCAATCATCGTCAATCATCTGGAAGTAGTGATAAGGTTCTGTCAAATACCTCCTCTCTTGTAAACACGGTCGTTGTGCCAATTTTCCCCACAAGCAATTTAATATCACTTTTGGCAAACGACCGTCATTTTTCTCGATGTGGCTGAAAGTAATGTCTTCCTGCTCCAAGTATTTCTCTTTGAATTTATTTTGGTCTGCGGGATTGTAGCACCAGAAGTAATATCCGCTTGTTTCTTGTTTTAGTTTCAGAAAGATATCATGTAGTCTGCGAGAATGCCTTTCTGAGTGTCGTCACCCTTGTTGTACTATTATTTCTTGGGAAAGTGGTAACTATCTTAACTTTCTAAAATGTTTGTATCCTAGGTCCAGAACTGTAAACAATTTCACCCTTACAAACGTTCCTGTCAAGACGCGTTCTTCCAGTTTGTGCTGACAAAATTGGTCTTGGTTACAGGTTTCGGCACAAGTGTGGCACAAGGTAAACGTGAATTTTTCCTTGGCAATGGTGAGGTAAAACTGGATGGTACATGTTCGTGGAAGGCAAGACTTTACATTTAATCAATCCTTCGTATTGTCGAATGTTGGCCGGGGTCGATGTGTTCTGTCAGCAATTGTTGGTGCCCTGCAACAAAAAGACAATATCTGCACACGTAAGGATACAGTAAGCACACTTCCAAGTATTTGATTTCTTCTCCATTCTCCTCGTCTGCGTCGTACAGTACACAGGTGGCATTCTTCGGTTCTCTATACAAACCGTCCCGCGGGTTTTGAGGGCCCACCAGCTTGTAACTCTCAACAATATGTTAAAACTCGGGATCGGTTTTCAAACGGTGATCGTACTCGTGTTCCCACATTTCCACTACTTTGTATCCTAAAGGTCTTTTTCAAGGTAACTCCATTGCCTCTAAAATATATCTAATCTATCTTGCCTAAAACGTTTAAGTCAATTTTTGTGTGATAGATTTATGTTTATAAATCTGTGTCATAAGTCTATGTCTCTGACTATGTTTATAAATATGTCTCTAACCATGTCTATCTCTCGATGTCTACGTCTCTATTTGTCCCTAAAGTAGTGCGCATTCAGGCCAGCCCGTTGCCGCACTGTTCCGCCCGATTGAGGTCAGCCACTTCCAACAATGTTGTCAGTGTTCAATACCGTGATGTCACAATTATTAAATTCCCCTTGTCGCTAGACAGGCCCAATATATTGCTGCAATCATTCCCGATCTTAAATTTCCCATTTTTAATCCCATTGTTGCCAAAGTGAAACCACCAAATTTAACATAGAAGTCCCATTTTCGCTAGGGTGTCCCCATTTACTACTATCTAATCAGAGCATCCGTAAAGAAGTTTCCAAACTGACTTTACGGTTTCATTAATGCAATTTTTCGCATTCTCTCCTTGTTACCTCTTCATGGTTCCATTTTGATCACTTTTTACTGCAGTTATTTTTTCCCGCCTTTTGGTCATGAATGGATGGACAGAGCAATAGCTGTATGGTTTGATTGATTAATTTATAGATAGATGAATGTAAATCTTTACTAATAGGTGTGTTAACAGTTATCTTATTATCAAACTATGAATACAAGTTGATGTCGCACTTGTTTCGTCACACCATGACCATAAGGCCGGATTCATCAATCAGATTATATAATAAATGTTCAGGTTACAGACACTGGTACCAATTACATTGATATATATATATATATATATATATATATATATATATATATATATATATATATATATATATATATATATATATATATATATTAAAAGTCATCATGAAAAGGAATTTAAATTTGCCCTTCTAAAATTTGAGCTTGCCCTACTAAAATCTGAGCTTGCCCGAAACATAATACCCTAAAATGAGTTAAACAATAAGATAAAATAGACTATAGTATAATTTCAGGAAATTTGTATTATATGTTTAATTAGACCTTTTTCTCTTTTCAATTGTGCATTCTTTGTATCTTTATTGTCATTTTCAAACTAAATGAGCATAATTTAAGGAATAAAATGTACATGAAACTAATATATGTAGACAGATATGTATGTTAGAAGGAGATACTGTCAGGAAAGAGAACAAATAGTGATGCGTATTAACAGATAAAGGATAGGCAGAAAACGGTTTGGAAGCAGCTAAATTTGAGAGAGAGAGAGAGAGAGAGAGAGAGAGAGAGAGAGAGAGAGAGAGAGAGAGAGAGAGAGAGAGAGAGAGAGAGAGAGAGAGAGAGAGAGAGAGAAGCTGCACTGATTTTTATGTACTAATAACTGAAGGATTTATGGATTTAACGATTATCATCTAGTCCTCTTTAAACTGATGACATGCATCAAAATATCTGACATTCCTACTTTTGCGAATGATATGTAGCATTGTAGTCTCTGTTATAATTATAACGGTAACAACAGATCCAAACCCTGTTTGTGTGAGGTTCAATTTTATAATTTTATGACATCAAACACGCAGGGAACAAAGTCCTCCTGCTGATTAATTCATTGAAGGCGAGTACCTTTTATTTCCCAACACACCTTTTATCCCCAAAATCTCATAATTTATTTCAACAACAACAAAAATATAAAACGTTTTAGGAGCTGTATTATCAACAATTGATACTTACTGTAAAGTTGGCATCAAACCACTAAAACCAACATCAAAACAAAAACATATTGTTTACAGACAGTAGTTTGAGAAACTGCCAGCGACATAAATAAGACCTGAAAGTCGGTAAATCCCAAATACATACAAATGTATGATTTAAATTTGTGACTGTTAAAATAAAACATGTGGTGGTGTTTGTGGGGTGTTTTATTTTATTTCCTCTTTTGAATAATGGTACCCATGTATAAGGAATGTTTGACCTTAATGTTATAGAGCGGATCGGGCGAAAATAGAAATATGAAACTAATGTAATAAAAGGAGATCTAAGCAGAGATATAGAAAAGAACAATTTGAGCCCCTGTATACGGAACATAACAGTTTAATCAATTAAATAAACAAAATAAAATTATACAAGACCAATTGTAAGATACACCTCTACTAGAAAATAAATTAATTCACAGTTCTAAAATGCAATTAGCAGTTCTGTTTACTTAGATACAGCTAATTTTCGTCAGGAATCGGATTAGTGTTTCGAACTTAATTTTCACGTATATCTGCATAACCTGATCTGGTTGCTGGCCACCCCAACCCCCAGAATCAAAGTAGCTTGTCCATTCGAGTCTATTTGTACAGCAACTCTCCGTTTACTCTGGTCTTCGCTCCTCGTTCAGGCGTGGATTCTTTATTGATCCAGGGTTCCTTAATATTCAATGTGGAGTCTTTCTTACCGACGTTTTATCGTTTTGACATTTTGCCTAAATTCTTGATAAATAAAATAAACTCAGCCTGACGTTTTGCTCTATATAACTTCCTGGAGGGTGACTTTGTAATGTGGAACATTCTCAAATAAATTGTTTCGTCCAGACATTTTCCCAGTGTTTGTTGAGTACTTGCAGTACGTTTCAATTGTTTGGGACCATGTGATCAACTGGAGGAGTTATCTTCCATATCAATTCAATTCAAATAGTCTCCTTGAACTCAGGAGAGTCTACTAACGATGGAAGGAGCCACAGTTTAAGGAGGCGAGTTCTCTGCTAGGATATCACCTACATCTGTGATCATATTGCCTGCCTTACGTGCATTCAGTGTTTTAGCAAACAGTTGGATACTTGGGACGGGTACAAAACGAGCAACGTTTTTATTGTCGTGAGAGTTCAAGCTCGATGAAGTTGAAAAAGAAGGTACGATAGGGACTTCGGAGTCTGCAAGAACGAGGCACAACAATTAAGGAGCGAAGAAGAGGAAAGAGGCAAGGCGTCTGGCCATTTACCACTCACCACCCTGCCTAGACGAACCAGTTTTACAGCAGATGCCCACCCACACTTACCAGCCCGGTGTTGTATCAAAACTACTCTTCAACCACCCAACCTCCAACAAAACCTGCGGCAGACTTGCACAACAAGCCAAGAAGTCTAACAACCCTCCGAGATCAAAGACTTGTCTAACAACGAAGTCTCACCCGAAGATGACGATAATTAGTGTATGGAGGTCGTGAGACTGAAGAGGAGGCTGCTTTTAACACCACAAATATAAGCTACTTCATAAACAATCTAATATTCGTTAGCTGGAGGTCGCCTTGATGACTGACCTAGTGGCTCATTTTGAGTCTATATCATGAGGAAATATTACAGAACGGCCTATAGAGAATATTCCATAACCAGTCTGTAGAATTGTCGTTAGAGAATATATACTCCTACTGATATATTTCAATTTCAGGAACATTAAATCTTAATCAAAAGGTCAACAGAACATGACCTCGTATATGTGCCTGTCAGATATACTCACCGATAATCATATATAGATTTTATTTAGATAGTCGGGTATTAAAAAGCTATCAATGCTTTGACATTTGTTTATTTGAGCTCAGATTTCAATTCAATCTGAATATGACTAACTCCTAACTTGGGCATGTTTTGTTCCACATAGAATCAAGAAAAGAAAGTAAAAGGGAGACAAGGTGTAGGTGTGTGTGTGTGTGTGTGTGTGTGTATGAGAGAGAGAGAGAGAGAGAGAGAGAGAGAGAGAGAGAGAGAGAGAGAGAGAGAGAGAGAGAGAGAGAGAGAGAGAGAGAGAGAGAGAGAGAGAGAGAGAGATTAACAAAACGATTCCTTGTTGATACGATGGTGGTGTGTGTTGTGAAGACGAAATATTGAATAGGCGTTCGTGAATATGTTTCCACCATTTCAACTAAGGATAATGTCGATTTAGTTGCATGCATTTATCTCCATCCAACAGCACACCTTTTCCTCATTCTCTAAGGTAGTCTAATCTTTTAGATATTTTTCACAGAACAGGAGGAAGTAATTTCTGTGTCTCCGTAATATATGAGGGAATATATAGTATTTTACCATGTCCGTCCGGCATTTCATGTCCTGTTCACTATCAAATTCGTTTATTCTCAAAAACATTTACATGCCTTAATGTAATTTAGGTATAATCAAGATGTATTTCTTTTGTCTGCTGGATATTTTTATCTTTTAGAGTTGTTTTTTTTTCCATGCCTCATCGTTGTGCTTTTGTCGTCTGAATTCATCTGTATTCGCAACCTAGCTGTCCATAGTTTTGCATTGATAGTATGTCGTTTAATGTTTCCTCTCATCAGTTGTTTCAATTTGTACTGTTTGTTCATCCACCCTTGCCTCTTTGCAATGTTATTTAAAGGATTAATGAATATACTTATATCCATTGTTTCAAAAATACTGTTTCAATTTTGTAAATTATTTGGCGGTAATGTACTCTCCCTGCTTTCGTCTCTTTACTAGATGTTCGTTGTTTTCTTTATAGTGGTATTTTTATTTTCGTTAACATATCTTTCATATACTATCGTCCTCTAAAAATTAGAATTGCCTAGTTCCTTGATACAGTTATATGGCTAGACTTATTTATTGCAAGTAGGATGTAATTCTATTGTTACGTGTATAGTTTCAATGTAACAATGTATAATTTCAATGTAACAATGTATAATTTAAATGTAACAATGTATAACTTCAATGTAACATCAGTCTGTATCTCTATATCATGGTTCTCTGTATAGCACTGTGTATGGTCTTAAATCAAGTAACAGCCAACAAGTTTTATAAAACTTCAGCCAACAAGCTTTTCTTCCTAACAGCCAACAAGTTTTATGAAATTTCAACAAATAATTTATTTTCTTAGAATGCCAAATCAACATTTAAGGATAATTTAAAGATGACTTACAGTATTGTGAAACAATTAAATTTTCTTTTATCGTTTCTATTTATAGCAATCTGATTGAACACACCCTTTCGAATTTTTGGTGTTCGTACCTGTATGAACACAAATTTTTAAGCCACGCTCACCTGCACTAATTTTCTCTACATATTCTCGGTGACAACTATATTTAAAATACATGATCATTTAATCTCGAACTTCTTATGTAAGATTTTAATTACGAACCAAACACTGGACTTTTTTCAAATAAATAAAATATATTTGCTAATGCTGCAAGTAAAATACGCTTGAAGTGAATTCATTTACATTGTTTGCTTACACATCTTGATGTGAAGAAATGACGGTACCGTGCGTAATTCTTCAGATATGATACTGTTGTTATGAGGAAATTTGAAATTTGTTTTGTGAAATAAAATTAAACAAAACTGAAGAGAAAAATATTTTGGGGCCGCTGGTGGGTCCAAACTGTCTACATTGGCTTTATAGTTGCGAAACGCTTTAATCAACTGACTATGCAAACATTTGACCTATGAGGCATTATATAATGTAGAAAAGCCCTACATTCTTCCTAAACATAAACCAAATACTAGACCTTTTATCAAATTAATGAGATATTTTTGCTAATGTTACAAATGAAATATACTTTAAAATAAAATGTACATCGTCTGCTTACATATATTGATGTGAAGATATGATTTTGCAGTGCGAAATGTTATTTTGCATGGGGATTTGTCTACACACCTAAACATTGACGAAAGTGAAGAATAAAATCGTGTTTTGCCTGAAAACAACAAAAACAGACTTTCTATCTTGCAAATATGGAGTTTGATTTTTGTAACTGAAGTTGTGGCATTGTCTTCAAATGAGAAGTGTGCGTGGTTTTAAAAACAATGTTGTTCTCTTATTGGCATCACAGACTCACATATATACATACGTACGTACGTACCTACATACATGCATGCATGCATGCATACATACATACATACATACATACATACATACATACATACATACATACATACATACATACATACATACATACATACATACATACATACATACATACATACATACATATATACATGCATGCATGCATGCATGCATGCATGCATGCATTGCATACAAACATATGTCCTGTATTTTTGCGCATTATGAATGAAATTCAAAATATGATTAAATAAAAGAATGTTTTTAGACTGAGTTTATTTAACTATATATGCTGTTTAATTTAATTGTAAGGATTGACTGTTAATTTCTTTTTTAAATTAAAGGAAATATGAAACGAGAAAAACGATGTGTACGATCAGCTACAGTTTGTACATAGTTTTGGGGTTCATAATTCGTTGAATTTAAAAACACAGCCATACATAAATTAAGTCCCTATTAGTTCTAAAAGTTCTATTACTAGTACAAATGTAGTTCCGAATGGATCCTAACCGCTCCGGTGGCCTAGTGGTTAGAGCGTCCGGATGCAGGAGGTCGTGGGTTTTATCCCCGGTCGAGTCATACCAAAGACTTACAAAAATGGTACTAACTGCTTGACGCTCAGCATTAAGAGGTTAGTGTTAGGACTGGTCGGCCTGATGCTAACAGATTTGGTGTATCTCCATAATTTAATCCAAAATGTCTTTGAATGAATTCACATTAATCATAAAATAGTGATGTATTCCAAAAATGTTATTGAGTACTTTGTAATTCTAATAGATAATTTAAGTAAATAAATCCTAAATCCTCTTAAATAAATAAATCCTCTCAAAAAAAAAACAAAAAAAAAAAACAACTAAACACACCAATAAGGCTGATACCGCTTCGGATGTTCATGTAGGAATGAGTAATTTTGAAATAAACAACTCCACATACCTACCCGCCTGACCTATTTAGCAATAAATTTTTTTCTGAAAATACTCTGTCATCTTAATAGAATTTCGGATCAAATTCATAAACATCTTGATTTTAGAACATTTTTAATTTCCAAATGAAGTTAGACCTTCAACTCAGTACCTGTAATCATGTTTACCTTCAAGTAAAATTGAACTTAAAGTATAACCTAAAAGCATAGAGAAGTATTAGCAATGTAATTTACCAAGAAACAATAATCATAACGATGAGTAGAGGAAGAGGATGATAGGGTCGATGATGATTGCAATGACATACACGATTTGGATAGCGATATAACACGATTAGACTTCTTATCGATCTTACGAGAATATATCTATTAGATTAGCATCATTTTGATCTTCAGGAAAAACATTTCTTAGGACATAGTTTTCCTAGGCATAACTAGCCCAAAACGTACTTCCGGAATAATATGTTAATGAGACAAAAGTTAAAAGAAATGGCAGCCAGTCAATAATACGAAGACCTAAAGATTTTGAACTGGCACTGCTGGATAGTGTGATGCGGTATTTGCATTATCTTGCTTCCACAATTATAACAATAAATGCAGGGATTATTATCCGATTACTCTGAAGAAAGCTAACAACGCAAACATGCTAATCCTCTGAGTCAGTTTTCCACCTTGTTGCACAAGTATCACAATTCAAGGCAAATCTACTGCCACGCCTGTCTAGATTATTATAGAAACAGCATAGCAATGTCGAAATCTAACAAGCGAGTACTTCATTTTGTGTTTCAAATTGCATGACAAATTAATAACGGCTGTTTTGTTTTAACTGTAACTGATATACAACACTGACTTTTTTTGAAAAATTGTTAAGATAGAAACAAGAATGAATGTAATTTAATAGAAATACTTTATATTCAGATTATCATAATAATGATGCTTAATAGTCATTATCTGCAATGAGGAATTGAAATATAACGCTTTATATTCTTCAAGTCGTTAGTGCAAATGTTTTGCCAATGATGTTCGTGCTTCAAGTTGTGCAGTACAAAGCTGTGCCCGAGAAAACGAAGAACAAGTTGATGAAGTTGTACGCTAATTGAAAATGAAGAAGCTTTGATAAAATCACAATATTTTGACATCGTTAGTACCTGCAAGTATAGGACGCTGATTATTTGCACGCACAAAATGTTAGCAAAAGAAGCAAAGAAGCGGAAATGTCAAAGTCCCTACACTAAATTATTATACTATATGGAGAATATTTAACAGTTATGAAACTTGAAGCAAATTAATCTGCTCAACACGGACTGATTGAAACGATCTACCTTACCACTTGATTGTACAAACGAAAACTTTAGGTGATAGTGTGCAGTGTGGTCCTTTTGAATGTTTTCTAAAAAATAGTTTGTGGCTGAAATACATATAATGGTTCTGGTTGCAATAAACAAAACAAAAGCAGAATTTTGCTTTGGACCCTTTAGAGCACCCCCCCTTTTATGTACTTCAAATTACTCAATTCTTCTTCCCAGCTTGAAACCAACGTGGTGTAATGGAAGCGGAAATGAGTGCGGTACGAACTCAGTCATCAATTTGCCCAGGGTAATAAACTCATCAAGGCTCCCAATAACAGGATGCCCATTGTTTTGATGTAGCTCCGAACTCAGTGCACTAGGAAGCTTATGCTGCAAATGTATCTTTAGGTTTAAATGACCCCCATATCTCTCTCTCTCTCTCTCTCTCTCTCTCTCTCTCTCTCTCTCTTTGAAAGCAAAATCAAAGGACTGCTAATACTTCTAGCATTATTCCTACAACTACAACACCTATAAAAGGAACTTATTACTCTTTATCCCACCTTCAGAACAATAATGCAATCACTATCACCATAGCAACATTGTGAATTTTTGTGCAGGAAGGAGGACCATTGGGTGACACTATGAGTTACCGCACTGGGTGACAGCAAACCTAGTGACGTCACTGGTGTAAGTAGGTCTAAAAAATTAATGCATAAAGATAGAGCCAGATTCGGAACTGATTCATGCAATGGCGGGTGATTTGTAAATATAATGTGAACACTTATTCAAGAGCTATTGTACATGCCATGGATATTTCAAAGCGCCGAACAGACAGTTGCACCGCCACCTGGTCAGTAGAAAAACCTTCTTCACAATGTTGCATCCACATATTCAACATACAGCTATGCACGAGCAAAATAACATACAAGCTATTATTGGAAAGATATTGCAAAGCAGTCATCGAGGGGACAACAGAGTCAATCCGCATCATTCTAGATAAAGACAGCATCGTCAATCACTTTTGTCGGAACATTGGCCTTAGAATCTATTCAAAACTCTATGCACAAACTCCAGTGTGTGCAGCAACAAGTACCACCGACAACTGTGGACGAAGTGGACGTTTACATTGACGCCTCAAGGTACACTGAGTGGAGTGCTTTGGCGTTTTACCTGTGAGTTGCCAACTTTGCTTACTACGGCTCAGCTTTATTGGATTTGCTGAAGGAATGTCAAAACGTCTGGAACGATGTGACATTTCAAACCATGCCGCATAAGCTCTATCAACTGTTCTCCACGTTTGTGATGTTTCATGGCTACACCTTTCCCGTTGGCTGCAATTCAGAGACTGAGGAAAACGACGGTTCCTTATGCGGAAGTGTCCAGAAAGATGATGGAGATTATTCCAGATTTATCTCCATATAATGACTGATTACGAGGAAGAATAAGTAAAAGCCATGAAAAGAATCTGGGGTGAATCGATAGAAACTAATATTGTGTTGGCTTCATGTTGGCTTCACGTTGCTAAGATTCTGATTTAAAAAAAAACAAATGTTCATTGAGACTTGCAAGCGGCTCCCGTAACAACGGTGTCATCAGCAAATACATCCAAGTGTCACTTTCAGTCCACCTACTACCAATAACATTGTCGTGACTTGAACTAGTGTTAGGTTGAACCGTTTCCAATGACAACAAAGAGCTTATTAGTAGCAGCTTAGATATGTAAAGACAAAATTACGCCTTCAGTCGCTCCGATTCACATCTAAGGCGTTGGCTCCACAAGTCGTACAAAAACAGCGGAGTGGAGAACTTCCACGCGCGACTCTTAAATGAGCCTTCAAGAAATTGCATCCTAACTCACCTAAAGAACTGTACCATCAGCAACATGGTTGACACTGTAGCAAATTGGTATGACACGTGTCTTATAATATGACTGTTCTTTAAAAAAAAATATACATTTACTTTCTTTAGTTTCTTTAATAGTCACATGACGTCGCTTGGGAAATATTACAAAGGTGATCGTCGTTTGTGTTGTATAGGCTTGCGACTGTATTAAATTACAGGCGTTACTGGAATTATGATAGTAATTAAGTGGGCCATCGCAGAGAGCGGTGGTTTTGTAAAACAAAAATGCTTTCATCCTAGCTTTTCAAGACAATTTATATCAACAACAATGCCTCCTTCATCGATATTGTATTTTTATTCCGTCCTGCACACGCACTAATTTATTTATTGTTTCTTCCTAATTAATGATTCTTTCATGGGTGTATCGCTTACATTGCTGAATAGATAGTTAAAAATATGACCGAGTTTCATTTAATAGTAGTATTTCGCTCAATGTTCTGTCTAAATCCATCCTGTGTATCGTTACGCTCGGAATACAAAGCCTCGCCCTGGCCGTAGTAGTCTTATTAACGTAGTCTTAATATAGTTTGTTCCAGTCCAGAAAGCTCTGAAGAACTTGTTACATTTGTCAATTACCAAATGATCATTGCACTTCATCAAAACTCGAAAATTAACTCGCAGGTTACACATACCGCTTTGGTGCATATGTATAATGGTAAGATCATATTTCATTCAGTATTTTTGAAAAATCAAACATTTATAATTTTCTGTATTTAATTGTTGACAAATGTAAGTAGTAACATTTGAACTATTGCAGACATTAAATGGGACTTCGATGCTCGGTAAAGTTCTGAAGAAACAAGATAACGAAAACGATGAAAGCTGATTTATCTATGAAATTCCATGTTTTCCGGTAGTAAACACTTTTTACAACTATATTAATCCTCGGTATTAAAATATTAGGGTCTGTTATAAACAGTATGACGCATAATCGTGCTTCTTTACAATTTTAACATCCTTCAAAACTCTGCCTATAGATGGATGGGAACGTGCGTGCGTCATTGCGTGAGTGCGTGCATGATTGCATCTATATATCAATCTATATATCTATCAGCTCTCTATTTTAAAATTGTATTAGTTATTTATTATTTTATTGTGAAATCGCAATTAACCTCTTATCTACCAATTTTGCTTTTAGAAATCTAAAAATGCCAATTTGATTTTTCAAAATATGTTTGACTCTTGTATATTTTTGTCTACTCGTGCATATTTATTTCGTTTGCCTTTATTTTTCTGCAGTATTGATGTAAATTTGTTTTCGTTTGAGGTGAGCACATAACTGTATCTCGATAGTGTCTGCACTGCAACCACACTGTAAAAAAATAGAAATAATTTTATATCATTCCAAGCGTTAGTCATATAAAGCATGTATTCATTGTAGCTTATGTGGTCATTGTTACTTCGATTGGTAAATTTTCTTATTAAGCTTCAATATGAAGAATCTTTTGTATGCCATTTGAAGAACCATTCACACTTTGCACTAGATCATCAGCTCCGTGGATTGTTCAATAGTAGAAATTCTTTTGCCAGTACCAAGCTTTCATTGTTTATGTTTTTAAATGATCTTTTCACACACATATTGATATCCTGCATGTCACTTTACCATGGCAGGATGGAGTTGAGCTTTTGGACCGGGTCACCGTTTTTTTTTTTCGGTCGAATTTTACAACAATTGGCCAATGATATGTCTTCAATGAAACCGGTCCAACCTCCTTTCCACTGGATCCCAATAAGGTCTGCATTTAGGTAACACGTATTATTTTATATTTCAGCTATAAATTTTTATCTTAGTTGGGAACAAATTGCAATGCCAGTTTTAAGAGAACATAAACATTTTTAATTACATAAATCTCTCTGTAGTTCTCGTTTTAAAACTATGTTTCGTTATCCTTTTCACTCAAAATCACTTACTCTGCCTGATTCGCAAGAATGCAAATAAAATCCGAGAAACGCTTGATTACATCGTTATGAACGTTCATATTTTGCTTATCGTGAAAATATATGACAATAATGACATTGGTATGTGTGACATACAACAGTCTTGAATTTTTTTTATTTTCAGCAAATTAGCATACAGTCTTGGCCTTCAAACAATAAAAACCATTTTGAACAATGACTTACAGCTAATTCCAGGTTTCAGTGAACACCATAAACATTTAATGAATATGTTGCAAATAATAGCTTCATTGTGTAACAAATATAAATGCATTCTAAATGGGAACACAAGGCCTTTACTCATTCACCCTCAATCAAAGAAACCCCCCTGCTAATTTTTTCTTCATTAACACGTAAACATGCAGGCTTCTTCTTCATCTGTTAACAAGTTCATCTGTTTTAAGGCAATAATGTTTACAACGTGTAATATATCGTATGTACTCGCTTATAGGTCGAGTGAAACTGCAAATACCATAGTTCCTGACCTGCAGGGTCTGTTATTTATTCTAATGATTACTCATAGCAAACTGAACATACACAGATCTGCATGCACATTATGCTAAACCATTTTATAAGCAGGTAAGACGGTATTCCTTTACTGTATTCCTGACCGAACATACCCTTTTTGTGCTAAAGCATTGTATCGGATGATTTAGCTACTGGTTTGTCATTCAGCTCTATTGTTTCTCTTTATTTCAAACTCTAGAGGGCCATTACGAATGTGCCAGAAAAATTAAAATTCAATTGTGTTTACTGATACATGTTTTTTTTTTTTTTACTAGACTTTCCTCATCCCCTCTTTGGATATCCAGTCGCCTGTGAGTGATATTGTGTTGGAATACAAACGTTAACTAATGAATTATGGAGTGAATAGAACATATGAGAATGTTATTGTATCAGCTGAAGATATAAGGGTTTCCTTCTTCACAAATGTCACATTTTATTCCGCTTTTATCTCTCGCAAACGGTACCTTTACTTCATTTCGTGTCGACACAAAGCGTGCAATGGTAAAAAAAAAATTAAAAATCATAGGAGGTTTGATTTGAGTTCGAATTTTTTTATTCCCGTCACGCACTACAGATCAAACAGGACCTGTTGTGGTCGTGGGACCTAGCGTACGGAGCCTTCATTCTACTTGGCACGGCACGACATAACCTTCAAACGTGTTGCTATGTCGTAACACACCAAGCACCTTGGTTCCGCTCCAGTGGTATATTGGTTACAGCGTCCGCAGCGGATGCGGGAGGTCGTGGGTTCGATCCCCGGTCGAATCATACCAAAGACTTACAAAAATGGTACTAACAGCTTCATCGCTTGGCGCTCAGCGTTAAGAGATTCGTGTTAGGACTGGTCGGCCTGGTGTCAGGATAATGTGACTGGGTGGGACATCATGCTACATGTCTGCGGCATGATGCCCCATTGATAGACATCAGTATAAACTGCCACACTGCAGACATCGTAGCAATATGACTGAAAAATTGTTAAAGCTACGTTAAAAATCATAATCACATCACATCACCAAGTACCTTGGTTACCTGTTTTATAGTATGTTGTCCTGCAGAAGCTTACTAACGGAGACAGTAGATGGGGTTGTTGCCCCGAGCGCCAGAGGTCTTACTTTGTCCAAACCCAGTGCGCCAGAGGTCTTGGGGCGCGAAATCGCCTTGAACCATAATCGTAGCCCCAACCGCAATTTACTCTTTGTACGGCACTGTTGCCCAGAGAATCCGGATAAAGTGCCTTGTTCTGGGCAGTTAAAAACTTACAATCTTGAATTATCTTCAAGATTGATTTCAATACTTTCCAGAAGTTTCGGAAGACATTATCTGATGAATAATTTCATTCTACTGTCATTTTTTTTTCTCTTAGGAATTGCTATGCAACAAACATTACATAAAATTTAACACGAAGCAAGATCCATATCAAATATAGCACAATACCTATATTGCATGCACCATATGCATTATTTGATTCTATATAGTGCAACATAATTTTCCTTAGGTTGTCAAAATAAAATTCGAATTTCATTACAGTCCAGATACTATTATAATTTAATAAAAAAAAAAACAATGCTTCTGTTGCCGTGGTAACGAAATGCAAAAAGTATTTTTAATAAGTTGAACTATATTTTAAGAACACTGGGTGGATGTCACTGTATAATCTATTAGTTTCCTATTATTCTAAAAGTAACAAATCTACTAATTATCATTCCAATTAGAAATACCTCCACCACTTCACAAACAGAACTTCTGTTTCTTTGCCATCTGCTACCTTAAACTGTTACTGCTACTACTACTACTACTACTACTACTACTACTACTACTACTACTACTACTACTACTAATGCTACTATGTAATAACAACCTCTGATTTTCACGGCAGAATAAGGTAATCTCTTGAGCGTCCCCCACGCACCATATCAACTGCAGTGCTATTGCTGCTAATAACGATGCTGTGACTACATCTACTGCGATCATCTGATGTAGTGTTGACAGTTAGTTGGTATTAATGATGAATTTTATCAACTGAAGCGGTTGCACCAGACCTTACATGTAACTTGGTGGTTGATGTCTGTTGGCGATAATAGAAACCATCAAAGGAGTACAACACTTGTGCAGATGACACTTCCATGTCATTATAGGCATGTATTCCATGAAAATACCGTGCACATCTTCATCTTTATCGAAATATAAGCTATAATTCGTACAATCGAAATGCGCGTTCATACGTGCATAATTAAACTTCTCTTTTTAGTCTTTCTGATGTAATACGCCCATCAAATTACCTCGTCATAATAGCAATTAGCACACCATATAAAGAAGTCCTATGGGATTAAAATATATTTGATCAAACTTAATATTTACTTAAAAATCTTTTATACATTTCTGTATATTTTAGAAAATCGATTTATATCACTCTCACGGATCTAAGGATACCACTTTTAATAACTTGGATAGTTTCAGAGTTCTTGCCTTGAAGATCTTTTTATAATATTTTAAAACATACCAATGAACTGTAGGGCTGCGTGTACGCGATGTTGCAGAAGCCCAATTAACTGTGGGGCTGCAAGTACGCGATGTTTCAGAAGCCCAATAAACTGTGGGACTGCAAGTACGCGATGTTCCAGAAGCCCAATGAACTGTAGGGCTGTAAGCACGCGATGTTGCAGAAGCTCAATGAACTGTGGGGCTGTAAGTACGCGATATTGCAGAGTCACGCAAACTGTTCAGACAACGATTAATTTTCCTAATTTTCAATTGATCTATTCTTGTTTGCTTTCGTGTGAAAATTTCTGCATAAAAGCTAATTTTCTTAGTTGGCACTGTAATTATGGAATATTTAGTTCTGTTTAAATTAAATTTTGATGTTTCCAAAGTCTAATATCTCATGACGGTAACATTTTGTATCCTTCCATAGAAAACCATCAATGAAACTTTGTAGGGCTCGCTAAAATTCATTTTCAGGTTGAACTCAAAATATGGAGACCAAAAAATACCAACAATTACTATGAAATATTTTTCAAACTTCAGACACAATTTATATTGCTATAGATCAACAAAATTTAACGAGAGCATTAATAAAATTGACTGATCACAGGTGTTGCAGCGTATGAATACATTTAAATTCAACTGTTGTTCTACCCTTCTGAAACCAGACAAACCTGGATTTTTTTAGAGGGGTTATGTCAAAGTGAATAATCTTTCTTATCTTTGTATTAAAAGGGATTTTGAACTGCATTGTTTCCCTTGAATATATTTTTAAGCACAATTAAGGCTCATGTTATTGCTTCATCAATCGATACATTTAAAAAATACAAACTGATAGGAGAGTATATAGTTCAAAAACAAGTTGTGGGAAGAAGACTAGAGTGGAGCCAGCTCAGCGAGAAATGTTGTATACCAGTCTACTTAAAGTCCCAGGTTAGTTTGAAAGCAACTTGATTGTTTTTGATCAAATACAGGGTTAAACTCAAAATGAAAATGTAAACGTTTAAATGACAGCATGACCTGTTAGATCAAATTTGCAATATAGATGCTACTAATTTATTTAATAATTTTAATTTTATTAATTTTTTAAAAAATTATAATTCTGACTAATCAAAAAATACGAAAGAAGTCGCAGGCAAATCGTTCGATTTGAAATAGAGATTATTTGTTTAATATCTTCATCAGTTATTTCTTCCTGTTGCATGTCTCCATCTTTGTCTAAATTTCAAGTTTTATTGTCCTCAGATGTTACTGTCCTGCTTAGTCGTTTAATTTTAATTTCCTTTATTGATTCCTCATTAACATCATCTCACGCGGGAGAGCTGAACATCATTTGGAGTATCATTTATTCCCTTAGTCTTAAATTAATGGTTCGAAGGCTGGCAATTTGTTTAATAAAACACCTGAATTTTTGGGGGGAATTAATTCAATACCACTAGACATATGGATTGATTAAGTTCCAAGATCCAAATTAGACCGTGCTGATATAAATATTGAACAGGTTGATTATAAACAAACGAACATAATACAGTATTGAAAACTTGATCATGATTGTAGGGTAGCGACCAACACTGACATGTGTCGCGAGTCTTACGTTTAATAATTTTATTACTTATTTGTTATTTATAATAAAATAATTCAGCCAGCTTTTCTAAAATTTGAATCATACAAGTTTGTTTTCACAATCGTATTTATTATTTACATAAACACATCGCAGATGTATCACGAGATAGGCTCTTTTCGCAGTAAGTGTTAGCTGATAATTAATAGGTCAATGCAATCAACGGCAGGTGTCCCAAACAATGAAGCGCAAGACAGTTACATGACCACTTCATATACATGTATTATTCTTGACTTTTACCATAATTTGACCTACATATACATGCAACTTTGCTTATTTTGAATTGTATGATCATGATACAAATTTTATAAAAGGAAAAATTCATCTCGTATTAATTTACCTAGACCTTTATGAAAGACATATCGTACTCTTACTATGGTAAAATTCTTCTGAGAGAAAGAATAAACGTTTTCGAAGATCCTGACTTAATGTCGCGCTGCTTTTGACGGTGATAAATATGGAATGAAGTGTTGGTGTTTGATTTTGGTTGTAAAATGTCTAAAATCGGACAAAATCCATTATTTAACTGCATTATCTATATTATTGACTGTTTTTGTGACGCACCAAACATAATATATAAAGTTTTAGGTTCTGTATTTATTGCTTTGCCTGTTTATATAAAGTGTCTTCTTTAGTTTGCACAAATCTTGATATTGTAACCTAGACTGGGAAATCTTGTTTTCTCCACCCATAACTAGCAACAACGGTTAGCAGTCCATTCGTTTTACTTAGCGTTACTTAACTTTATTCCTTTTGCTAGTACTTTTTATTTGCTAAAATTTTAAATTTTAAAGCCGGCCATCAAATGAATATTTAAAGATGCTTAAACTTGCATCTTGCCATGTACATATTTTGTACTTCAATTTGTAAATATTTGAAAATGGTTTTCTGTCTAATCTTGTATTTTCTCTTTGACGCTGTCTTATATTTAATTGTTGGAGCTGTCCAGAAAGTTGTTAAAATTTTTATATCAGAGTCAACATATAACACCGACTGCGTACCCATAATTAACGCTTTTTCTAACACTCAGATTAGACAAGAAAACAAACATAAACCCGTCACCCCACATGACCCTCAAGTATGAATAAACCTTCATCACAAGACGTTAGAATAAAAAACAAAAATATTTGAAGAAATAAAAATATTGCAAATTGAATAAATTTATGAGGTAATATTATGTCAAAATTCAATCATTTAAATGATTGTTTCCAAGACAAACCGTAATCCAGTAAGGAAATTACAACCACGGCCTTTCTCTTACAATTATTTTGTAATACAGAAAATGAATGCAATGACAAGATGCTGCTCATCTGCAAAGGGGCGTGCAAACAGGTCTCCATGCACAGAGCTAAAAATGTAAAAATGTACTTGTTTGTATATATATGGAATCATTTGCACTCGCGGAGACTATGTTAAAACAATTCACCAACATTATTAGTTTAATTGGCTGCTTTAGATTTTCCAGTTTAAACTGAAATGGTTATGCAAAATGTCATCGTTAATTTCCTTCTTTTTACCCCAGGTCAAATTTAAAAAATGTGTGAATGGTTAGAAAAGATACCTTGTGTACAGATAAAGACTGCACGCACGTTAACCATTCAGTTTTAATTAACAACTCGAATAATCAAAGCTAGATGGTGGAAAAGGGCATCTGTTATCTTTGAATATTCTAACTAATTTGTTATATTTAATATTATCACAACAATTTAATTTAAGTGGTTTTTTTTAATACATATGATGCATTTAACAGGATGGTATTAGGTGGACAGTTATGACTAACGGGTGGTGTATTACATTTTTGTACTATTAAAATTTAATATAAAAATTATTTCTGATCTGAGAAAGATATAGTGAACGCTTCATGGATACAATATATACGAACTTTAATCAATTATTCTGTCTAATTACATTTTAAGTTAACAATTCGTGAAGATTTAAACAAAAAACTACCATAAATCTTAGTGTTTTGCGCCTCAACCAATGTTTAAAGATGTTTCTTCCGGGTCGATTAGCTGAGAATAGATGCAGTTTTTAAGCAGTGATACGTACTCTCTTTTCCGTATATGCTTGATGATGTGTATGGTTATTTCTTTTCTGCATGATGTTGTTGGTTTTTCCTCATGTTGCGGAAAGCAAGTTCTCCTGATGCTTCACCAATTACATTTTCTGCTTTTGCAAAATTACAATTCTAGATCACTTCAATGCTCAGTGGTGCCTAATCGTTCGAAACTAAAAATATCTTGGATTAGAAGATATAAAATGTACGTAATTGGGAAGTAAAACTACTTGCTCGTTGCATATGGAGAATGTTTTGTTAAAAATGAGGGTGAAATATATAGATTATCAATTTTTACTTTCTGCAGCTTTCCAGGTTGTCTTTATGTTATATTGTTTTAAAACATATTTGACAGGACATATGATGTTAGCTCAATCAACGCAGTTTTGTACCTAAACAATTATATCAGGAATCAACAATTTCATTTTCTGAGACAAGGTTTCGTATTTTTAAAGGTTTTGGGGTTTTATTTATTATTTTCGGCCCTAATTTAAAGCAAGATAGCAACATGTTATATTCCTTATAATTTTTGAAAATATATTATTATCTTGGGATTAAAGAATATTAAGTATATCTGCTCGAGAAAAACAATCGGAACCCCTCACCCCGAAGATTGTAAAGTCAGTACCTCACACGAAAACTAGATGAATCTGCTATGTGTATGTTAACTGTTGTACAAATTGTAATCTAAAACTGTAACTAAAGTGGAATGATTAGGCTTGCACTACAACTGACACTCTGTAAAATACACTGAGCTGACACTAGAGAGTTTGTTGATAAACCTTGTTGAAGCGCTGGCACTGAAGCGTACAATTCACTAACTACACAATTGATGTAGTATGCAGGGGGAACCTTGAGTGGGAAGCTAACACCCGGGAAAAGATGTTTAGCTGAGCGAACCAGAAAACATAAAACATACTGACTAAAGAAATAAAACAAAATATTTAGTGCACTCGAGAAGTTACGTAACATTCAAACAGCTGCTATCCTGAAAAAAGTTTGCTTTTGGTCTTATAAAAAGGAACGCATGAAGTTAAACACAAACACATTAACATACCATAATAAATAACATCAAACATGAATTTGTTATCATCCTCTAATTCGAATTATTTCTAAAAGTTGGATACGGCCCTTATATCTTTAAAAAATTCTATTCTTTAGCCATGTTGACATATCTAACATATAGTGGTGATTTCAGATTTACTGATATAATATCAGTATATTGCCTATATAAAAATAATTTGTGGTGAATGCAACTGGAGATGAGATTTAATTAGCTGTTTTTGAGTCTGACTGGTCAAGGAATTTTTTTTTAAAGCTGTGACATGATATTAGTAATTATAGCACTTTTTTGTGCCTATTTATTTTTAGTAGTAAGATCTCCACAACCTTGGTATCAGCTTTATCATTTTATAAGGAATTCCAGCAAGAGTTACTTCCTTCTTGTAGTCTTCATACACTGACATACATGTCTTATCATTTTTAACCCCCATAAACCCAACCCATCCCAGAAACAAACAACAACTCCACAAAATATATTGTTGTCAACATGTTTGTTTTAATAGCTGTGATAAGAAATGTTCCCCTCGTTTCTTTGAACACAGAAATTAGCGATTTGGTGTATTTTCTGAACAATGAATTTAACGTCGACCACTGATGAAATGTTGTCTGTTGTTAGACTTTTCCTGTATATTAAAAGCTATGCTTAAAACGCGTCGGTAAACATTATGAAGTCAGAAACAAAAGGATCTGGCACTCATCCAATCACCAATGATTATATTAATATATCACGAACGTACTGGGTCAACTCATTGGTCGGTATACAGACTAACTTATTAATATTACCTCTTCTAACGAATACGCGTACTGCTTAAAATATACCACTTCTCTAGTAGAAACAGTGTATATTCTAAAGAGTACACATACTAATTAAAATTTACCACTACTCTAAAAATTGGAAACTGTGAAAAATTCATAAAAATTGAAAACTTTATGACATAAAATGATTATCACGATACCGTTAGGAGGTGTTGAGAAAAGTTGCATTTATATGTACTTCCTTGACACAATCTTATGGTTTCAGTGCTCGTTGCATTTTCTATTTCAATCTATCTGTTCAAATTGTAGCGGACTTTACTAAGTAATTATGAAATAGCAGATCGTAGAATGTGATCCACATGAAAGCCTAACAGTACATGTTGCGGCACAACGGCATGTAAAGGGAAGTAACATTATGCATGGTATTCAGTACTAATAAAATATATTTACATTATTTCAGGTGTGTGTGTGTGTGTGTGTGTGTGTGTGTGTGTGTGTGTGTAACGTAACTTTAATAATTTGAGGCATATCGCTTCGATGTCTGTGAAGTAGCAGTCTATAGTGATTTCTAGCACTATGCATGATGACACGTGGCATCATGACACAATATTATGATACTATGCCGAAAAGTCCTAATACTAACATCTTAATGCTGAGCACCAAGCAAGGCAGTTGGTAATACCATTCTTATTAGGCTTTTGTATGAATGGGGCGGGGTTCGATCTCCTGCGACCTCTACATTATTACAAATGATTCTTCTTTTGATGAAATTGCTGAATCATGAGCCCATTATTTATAATAGAAAATATTATTACATTGGAATTTAACGCAAATAGTCAAAGAGCAATTGCTGTGTTTGTGAAAGTTTTTTTTTTCCTGAGTTGCTATATATTTGCAAGAGTTAGACAAAGTTCCATTTTTTTATTATCACCTTTTTGTGTGTATATATATATATATATATATATATATATATATATATATATATATATATATATATATATATATATATATATATATATATATATATATATATATATATATATATATATATATATATCAATTAGTATACTTAATTCCGCGAGTTTTATATTCGCGATTTATGACTTGGTCGCGGAGATTCACTCATAATGCGAAAATCCGGATCATTACGTCAAGTCATGATTAGGAATTTCTGATATTGACAGATCGAATTACTATGATCATGATATTTTTATTATTTACCAATCAATTTTTAGATAAAAGAATAAAATCATAATATGTAACTGTAAAGAAGGAATTGTTTAAAATCTCAGCAATTCTAAACAAAATTTTATCTTCACTTATATATCGAATTTCTTATTTTGGACATCTGCCGTGCGCATGAATATCAGTTTTGTGAGTGAAACGTATATAACAAGTCAAGCATTTTAACTACTATCGACAATAAATGGGGGCAGCAGACTCATATATGTAATTTACAGCTATTGGGAAGTTGTGAAATATTACATCGCGGACGATTTCAGTTGCTGAATAAATATTTAAGTTTATTTTCGAGGCCCAGCTGATAACATTTGAACTGGTTTTGGTGGGACATCATGAGAGGCTCCGATGGGGACTTTACGTAGTATAATATAATTATTTTGGCATTTATATAAAGCGGGATTGTACAAATTATTGGAACTTAATGAGAGAGAGAGAGAGAGAGAGAGAGAGAGAGAGAGAGAGAGAGAGAGAGAGAGAGAGAGAGAGAGAGAGAGAGAGAGAGAGAGAGAGAGAGAGAGAGAGAGAGAGAGAGAGAATTAAGAGATAGTTTTCATCTATATGCACGACCCCTGGTACGTAACCACTTTAGCTTTCCTTGGAATATAACCTGGCTAAAAATATTTGATTAAGTTTGATTTCAAGAAAGGGCTTACAATTTAACATCGATTATCTTGAAGACCGTAATATACGGAACAAACTAATTAAATGTCAAAATATGTAAACGAACTTGATGTAATCATTCTTCATTATGAGATATTGTTCTGGATTATAGCCATTTGGAACAATTCTTATTTATTAAATTAGGTAAAAAGTTAATAACAAATGTTCCAAGGTAGAGACGATGAAAACCAAATATTATAAATCCACCCCATGTATTTTATTGCAATAGCACCAAGGTGGGATATTATCTATTCTCACATATTTTTATTTCTTGCTTCTTTGTCTCTGTCTGGTTTCGTGGGCGGGTTTTTTTGTCTTCTTTTCCAATCCTGTTTTTACGTTACGAATTTTAGAAAGAAAAGTGGCCCATTGGGTCACCGTTTTGCATTATTTCGACTGAATTCTCATCATTTACAATATTCGTGTCAAAAGTGCTATTCTAGTAGGTTACACGATTTCATCAGATGAAAACACAGTCCAGGTTATTGCAGAACGTGGACTGTAGCTATGAAATATATTGAGTTTGAAACATTAGTTAAAACTCAAAATATCACAATATGATACGATACTGAGAAGATCTGTAATTGTTGTTGTTTTGGGTTATAATACAATTTTTCAGCAAAAAAAAAAAATGGCTATACATAGCGGCCAAAGTATAACTGGTGGAGGAAACACCCGGGAAAACTCTGGAATGAACCACCGTTCCACGGGAAGAAACTGGCAAGCTTTTACACGTAAACACATTTTCCGAGCCCTAAACTCGAATCCACCCAGACAGAGGCGAGATAGCAGTGATCTGTAATGGTGAATGCTTTAAACCAGTGGTTATCAAATTTTTTGAAGATGTGGACTCCGTAGCATATCGTGGTGAGATGGCGCACCCCTATCAGCTTATCCAATAAATTTGGCTGATCGCCATTATTATTATTTTATGTAATCCATATAAGCTATCTGTAACTAACCATAGAATAGAATATAGTCTATACAGAATAGACAGCTCAGTACTCAGTTGTTTTTATAATTGTTGATGATAATAAAAACTTTTCAAATGTACTATTTTTATTCTTTTCTTGGAACCTGCCTGCGGACCACTTGGCAACATGCGACGGACTCCAAGGAGTCAACGGACCACAGTTTGAAAACCCCTGCTTTAGACGACTCGGATATTCTGGGACAGGATCTATATACTTCATGCTTGAGAGTGTTGAGTTTTCATTAGTATGCAATTGGTATGTCCATACACTTAATTGTATTTGAGATTGAGGGCAATAATAACAAAGCGTAGTGTATATCTACATTCCCCAATTGTGTAATTGACTTTGTATATACATTTTGACAACTAGAAACAGACAGACAGAAAGACAAACGGATATACATTAAATCACATGAAAATTATGGCTAATGATAAAGTAGTAAAAGTGTCTTCTTAAAAGGACTTAAAACATACGTATATCAATCATTATCTTCGATGATCTACAAAGTACCACAAGTATAATCAAATTTTACTTTCAAACGATATATAATAAATTATATTAGCCCGTCTCATGCTTCTTAATTCGCAATTTTTAATGCTAATAATTTTCGCAGTGATCGTGGTTGCTTCACATTAAAAATTTAAGGATGATGCTCGACCAGTTCTCCAACCTGCGAAATTTAAGCACAGACAAAAATGGCATGCTGTTTTGCAAAACAATGAAAATTGCTATCCAATCATCACCATTCAAAACAAAACCAACAAAAACACAGAAGTTTCATTATGCTGTATCAGATTTTAGTGGCGTTGAGAAACGAATGGCGTCTGCATGATCAATTGTATTACAACTGCAATCACAGATAAGGAAATTATCTTAAACGTTTGAATTATATGATCGTGTAGTCGGAAGTTTCATTAGAACATTAATATATATGATGACCTGATGAAATCGAAATTGAACATTAGCACAGCTGATGACCGGATAGAACCGGAATTCTCATTAGCACTTTAGTATATCTGATATTCATGAAATCAGTTCTGATCGTCGTTTGATAGGTACTGATCATTCATATAAATATTCAATCTCGACGATAGACTGTCCTTATTAAAAAATCTTTATCAAATATAGGCCTTTCAAGTTTAAATCACAGGGCACAGGCAAGATGAATCAAATTTTGCATATATATTTTGTTGTTTGAGGACAAATCGGATTAACAATGTTTAAATATTTAACTTTGTATTCAAAATATTCCTCTTGTTTACAGCTCGAGTACGCTGTATTGAAACTAATTACTTAAATACGCTATTGTCTGCAGTAATTTGTATCCGTTACCATCCTTTACACTGTAGTCTCTTTTGGCCATGTTACATTTTTTTTTTCTGAGTGAAAAATAGATTCAATCTTGGATTCTATGATGACGAACATCTCGTTTTTGTTGTAAACCCCTAGCCGTTCTTTTCTTACTCATCCGCTATAACATGGTTCTCGTCACATCACAAAAGCGAAATGACCGCTTGGAAATACCGACAGCTATGAGTTTAAGGCCCTGGCGTCGTAACTAGAAGGATGCGGGTTCGATATCCACTTTATAACCAGCTCATATTGGCACAAAGCTGTGTCCTTTTCTCCAAAAAAATTCTATATTTGGACCAAGTCACAGTAATTGAATATGCTCTAATGATGAAATCATATTCTTGTTGAATTAGATTTACGCTTCATTTGTGTTCTACAAAATCTTGAAATAGGTTCGACACAAATCAATGCTGATATGCGTACCTGTTGTTAGATACTATTCAAATGTACATGTAGGGTGTAAAATTACATGTTTTAGGTTCTGTTGCTAAATTGCCTTTGATGCTAAATATGATGATGACATATGAAAAATATAAACATGCCACGTGCTTTTCCAGTTTAATATATTAAAATTCATACGAAGCATTTTCAGTTTGAATCCTGGATCGTATTAGTTCCAGTTTCCTCTTACCCTTTGCTGACACCCCCCAATATAAATGTCCATGTGGTCTTGTGTTAATTCTACCACCACCACCACCACCACCACCACTACTACTAATATTGTGTCTGCTACTATTACCACTACCACCACAACAATCACCATCAGCATCACCAGGAAAGGAACTCACTCTCCACTTCCGCTACTACTGTATCGTTTATACTTCTACTGCTGTTTCTATCATTGCTATTTACACTACCACCAACATCATCACCACCACCAATACAACTACATCCACCACCACTACAACGACACCATCACTACAATAACTACTTCAACCACCACAACCAATAAAACATATAATCCAAATCGTTTTACTCTGTTGATGCTACAATAACAACAAGTATACTACAGCTACTACAACAACTACTACTACTACTATGGGTGACAATGAAGTTTTAAATGGTTAGTTAGGTAGGTAGGTAGTTAGTTAGTTGGGTAGGTAGGTTGATAGTAAGACTGCAGACCAACCATAATTTAATTACCAGTGGTGATTGCGGTACACGTTACTTTAATTGCACAACTAGTTGTGTGTTTATTTAATTAAGGTTGTAAACCTGCATTTCAAGCAAAAAAAAAGTCTGCGTTACCTTAACTAAACAAAGTTTTATCACTTTGAAATTCTTTTGTAACATTTTTGAAACATTTAAACAACAAGATCACATTGCTCGCATGCAACACTATTAGTTAGAATCTGAAAATTTAGAGCTGTTTAAAGGGTCATAAATTTAATAAAAAGTATTAATTTGTTTGGAGCCCACTTCAAAGTCTACTGTATGTTACTAAAGTTGATTAGATCACACACCGGATGAAACAAAAATATAAGCCTTGGAATTTGTAGTTGATTCGTTTTGATAACGTGTATTACACTCTGATTAGTTTTATACACCATGTATTACAACCTTATAGTTTTATACCATATATTACACTCTGATGATGGGCCCCGAGTGGCCTAGTGGTCTAAAGCGCTCACTGTTCCGGATCACGGCCATCTCACCTCAGTTTGACAGTAGCTTCTCGTGGGTCGATGGTTCTTCCAAGTGGTTTGCGGGTTTCTAGTTAAACTGGCCGCCATGTATTGTCTATTTTGTGCTGAAAATGGCGTTAAACCCTACAACAACAACAACAACAACAACAACAACAGTAACAGTCTGATGAGTTTTATATTTGAAACTTGTACGGTGTATTGTTTAGCAATACTGCCAAGTCTCTATCATACTTCAGCAAGCAAAATTGAACTCTAAGGAACTGTGTACGCCGCAAGGCAGCTCTTGTACATTTGCTTTTGAAAATTACTCAATTTGAATGTGCCACAATACATACATACATACATACATACATACATACATACATACATACATACATACATACATACATACATACATACATACATACATACATACATACATACATATGCGTGTGTGTCACGTGACATAGAGAAGTCAATATTACGGTGATACACCAGACCAGTGATGAATTGTTTTATTTGGCGTATGTTGCGTGAGTGGAGAAAAATGAACTTAGTGAATCGCAACAAACACCCATGTCGGCTTAACATAAAATTCAGGCTCCAGTGCAAGTAGATTAAGTATCTATTGAAAAGGAAAGTCCTACAGTCAGGTCTCGAAGGAAGTATTCCTAAAGTTTGAATCCTTTAGACTTGTACTAGACAGTATAATTCATTTTAATTTGATTATAATTGTACCTTGGAATTTCAGTCATTTATTTATTATATATCCTGATAGGACACGAATTACATTACAGACAGAATTTTAGACATTCCCACATTCCCACAAATGACTAAAATAGCAATCTCTCTGCATACTTCTTTATATTTCTTCTTTTCTACCGGTATTGTTTCTTGTTTTGCAACTTATTGGTACTGTGTTCACTGCTACTTAATTAACTACAAAATACTTTTAACGATGTTTGAGGGGTTTTACTACAGGACAGGTATTCAACAGAAGTATCTTCGCCTCTATGTGTGGATGGAAATGTCTATGTAATAGATCAATAAAATTTACTTTTTCTTTTAAACTGTGAGTATAGACTGATAACATACAAAGGTCAGTTACAACACATGAAAATGTAGCAGAAGATTTGTTCCATTGTCAGAATCAGGATATATAGAAATGGCAGATTTATGTCCTTATATTACGAAAGGATGATATCCTCAAAGTGTCTGGATAATAATAATTCTAAATATGATCTGCAAAGGAACGAGCTAGCTGAATCGTCTAAAGCGCGTGTCTTTGACGCATGTCTTTGACGATCGCTACCTTCTCACCTCTGTTCGCGTGGGTTCGAGTCTTGGGCTGATGGTATCAGAGAAAGCTTTTCATTGCATTCCTGTGGGTCTGAGGCTCTAACCGGAGTTTTCCTGGGTGTTCCTCCACCAAACTGAAATTACAGTGATATTGGCAAGGTTCTTTGTGCTCGTATTTCAAAAAGAAAAAAAAGAAAAAAAAAAGAAAAGAATTGTACCATATATACTAGCTTATAAATCGTGTCCAACTTCAAGAACACAGACCCTGATCTGCTGGCGTTTAATGTGCCATCAGATCCTGGTCTAATGATTATAAACTGCATATATCAAGATCTGTCGGCGCGTTATGCAACAGCAGATCTGGGTCTTTGCAGTTTATAGCTGGGCTCAACTTAATAAGTGAATATATCCAGTATGTACGTTTTTGTTTTCATATTGTATTTTGCGCATCGTGTTATAATAATTTACAGTACTTATCAATTCAATGAAGTAGACGAGACACGTTTATCACCCTCACTATAGTTGTATGGCATCATTTCTAGTTTCTTTCTTGCATGGCTTGCACTAGCTCCTTTTCTTTTCTCACTCTCACTCTCTTTCGTGTTTTTAGTTGTTTTCAGTGCATAGTATGATCGTTAAACGCCGTGTTAATTTTTCTTTGTTCGTACATGGTTTGCGGACATTTATCCTTCTGAGTAAGTGAATGCTTGGGTTTTTCATGGGTAATTATGCAGGAAACGAAAGCAAACGATCCGGACACCGTCTTATGCTAGCGCAAATTTTTAATTAGCCGTAGTAATTTTCGTATGTGAATAAGTTTGCAGCCTAGCTATTTCCAAATGAATTCGAGCGTTGAACCAACCCCAAATGACACCCATTTACCAATATATACGTAATTTTACGTTTAATTATGAAGAGATATTATTCCATTCTTTGCAGTATTGACATTTGTTAAAGAAACGAAGGAACTAAGAGACCACACTGAATGCCCGTGTAGCGGTATCACTACACTTCATTCCACTCAGTACACTACACGTGTTTAGAAACTGGCATTAGACAAGGCTATACACGAACCACTTACCTGTAACTTCTCCCCTAAATATTTGTGCTAATATTTACATGTCTCATGTTAAATTGAAATAAAATTTTAATTGTAAACTATTTTCACAAACCTGTGACTTCTTGTAGAAATAAAAATGGGGCCTTTAAGGAATTAAATTCTCAAATTTGTATTTAGATTCAGCTTGTAAAAGTTTTCAAACGAGGCGACTTTTTCATACATTGGCAACATGATAGATAATGAATGTGAATGGGATGTGACATTTTTTGAAACCGTAAGCTAACAGACTGATAGCTAAAGAGCAGTTACTTCCTGTCACAAATGAAGGCGTAGGAAAACAAGAGCGATAATGTCTATTATAAATGTATCTTTTAACGTCAACGTTCCTTGTTTTCTGTGTTTTCACTAGGGCGCGTGGCACATGCAGCGAAACAAATCACCTTAGTTTCCACATTTATGTCATTAGATCTCGGTTAATATAGGATACAGGTGTAGAAGAATTTACCTAAAACGTCGAAGGAATTTTCTTGTTTGCTTAAAAATGGAGAGTAAACCAAGTACTAACCCCTTTGAAAGCACAAGAAGTACCGCATATATAACTCTAACCCAACTGCAAACAACATAGATCCCTTATCTGCTATCGAACCATATGCACACGATATAGATCCTTACCTACTGTCACACAAATTGCTGGTAGATCACTGTGTAGTTATTTATTCTTTTGATTAGTCTTAACAAACCACATCAGATATACCGTTGTGTGTGTGTGTGTGTGTGTGTGTGTGTGTGTGTGTGTGATTTGAATTTTTAACGTAACTTAAAAAAAATGATGTCTGCAGCGTGGCAGTTTATAGTGTGTCTAGTCTAGTTATGGGGCATCATGCCGCAGACATTTAGCATCATTTAAGAGGTTAGTTTGGTGACAGGACTGAACATGTAGCATCATGTCCCAAACGTGTCACATTATTCTGACATTTCCCACACAGTCACGTCATCATGACACCAGGCTGACATCTTAATGCTGAGCACCAAGCGAGGCAGCTGTTAGTACCATCTTTATAAAACTGTTATGACTTACAGGGGTTCGAACCTGCGACCTCACACATCAGGGGTGGACGCTCTAAACAAATAGGCGTCCAGTGAGATCGTTGTACAGTTGTATTATTTGTATTATCTGAGGACGGATTTGTGTCTGTGCTGTTTAATAATACTTGTTCTCGAGTGTACAACTGTAATGGGTGATATCAATGTTCCCAGGAAGGTTTGTTCCAGGGGAAATGTTTGAAGCCTCTTTTATTTATTGACCAAAAAGCACTGGAGACAGTATGGGGAATACATTCATTTTACATTAGTTCATAATGCATCCAAAATGAAGCGTAAGTATTTCTTTTAAGACAGGTCCTCCCAAAATGTGCACATGTACGCAGCGTCGAGGTCAGTACAACGGTCATGCCTCAAATCTTTGCCAATAGATTTCATTAACTGCCATTCGAACAAACCTCGGTTATTTATGAAAGAAAGATTGAACGAGACGTTGAGAATATAACTATTTTCATTTGCAACTTCTCTGTCATTTCTACGTGGAAATAGCAAAAGTAGTCTGAATAGAATTCGGTTTCTGGTTTGCAAATATATTTCCGGCAACACAATGTTCAAGATGCTTCTAAATTACTGCGCCGATATAAATAAGAGACATATTTTTGTCTCGAAGAAATAACTGCGTTGAATTAAATTGATATGCATCATCGATAATTGTGCAGATGATTACCGTAAAATTCGAAATGTGCCGACTTCTAATGTAGGTCTACCTCGAAAAGAAGTACATCTTCTACAACGTAAGCCGTTTACTACATATCATATATACATGTAGATTTTCATGCAAGAAGATACGCTTGTGTATTCGTTGACGCCACAGATATTTGAAATTATATATCAAAATTTTGTTGCAGAGATAATTTATAAATTAACATGTTCTTAAAATGATCTCTTACTCTTGAGCTTTTAGTGAATGTACTATGAAGAAGGCAGACCTTATTGTTTGTCAGGATTTCTATTTGTTTATTGCTTTTCGATTTTTGGTTGTTTGGTTTGTTCTAGCCTTATTTTATTTTCATTTCTTCGAGCTTATTTTACTGTATAAGAGCTATATGAATTGAGTCCACCTACGAATGATTTAGTATCTGATCCGCCGTTACATGATCCGCCAGAAAATCAGGATCTCTACTTATTTCGTCATGCATTAAACCTCGTATACTTGCATTCCCTTTTCGATTTCCGCATAGTTTAAAGCTTATCCTGTCATTTGTTGTTCAGTTGTAAAAAGAACAATTAGTTTTCCACGAAGCTCTGCTTTTACGGAACTTTTTTTATGATTATATAACAGCCACTCCTCCATGGTTAACCCTAGAACACGTGATGCATTTACAATATATTTAGAAAGCAGATTTAGGACCCTAAACTGTGATCTTTCACTACCTTAGCAAATCAAACTAAAAATGTTACACGTTACTTTCTGTGATTCATCTTTTCGGCTTGGACAGATGTTCTTGAAGAACTGATTTAATTCAATGCCAAATATGTATTCTCCTTTGTTCAGACTTTTTTTCTTTTCTGAACTTGTTGCAGAAATTGCGTTTCAGCATATTTTTCCTGAAATGGACCAATTAGAGAAATCTTTTATACAAAATATAATAGAGAGCTTGATTGTATTGAATTTCTTTTGAACTGAAATTTATGCTCATCGGGACATAGTAACCGAAGAAAACTTTGTAAATGATTTATATTGTTTGGATAAATAACAACATGTCCAGCACAGTTAGAGTAATTTTAGTCACGGCTTTAATTTTTTACCGAAGTCAGTGTTACTTTGAAGGTCGAATTGATGCTGTCAAACATAAACGAAACTGTCATGCCATTCAGATATTAAAATGAATGAATATCCATAATAGTTGTAACTACCTGTTATAATCTTCAGCTAACATATGTAAATACAGATGCAACTAAGACAAGTTCCAAATTCAGTATTTGAGTGTATAAACTATTTCCTATGGGACATTCCTATTTCCTATGGGACATTCCCTCTTTATATGAAGAATAATCGATATTCCTCGTATCTGAAGGCATCGGCCGGCAGCTTTTATGCGTGCTCGCATAGCAGATATTTTTGATGTATATTGTTGCAGGGGGTGATTGTTTTGAGTCTTCCAGAAGATGGGCCGGATTAGATTACCAGAAGGGGAGCTACTGATTTCAGATGCTGTTACCAGTCTACTCGCCACGGAAAACTTCAGTTTAAATTTAGCACTGGACGAGGCAAGAGAAGAACTTCTTTGGAATACTTCACTATTGATACATAGTTACTACACGTATAGTTGTGTTTACTGCTTTGAAATCCAGCGTTCTGCCACACTACGATTCCTGTGTACCCATATTAGTGGATCAATGTATAGGAAAATATTTTATCTCTGTTATACCTATTACTAATAATACGTTTGTTTGTTTACATCTTTCCATTCTTCAAAATAATCATCGGATTATCTGCTGCAAAGGAAGAAGAGATAGCGGATTAATCATCATTAAGAAATATAAATTGGGAAATATTTTGTTCGTTCTAGGATTAATAATTATTGGTTTGTACAGGATTACATCTCAGCAACGGGTTGTGAGACAAAAGGATTATCTTTAGAGCTTCTGGTACACTAACGTTGCAGTCGAGATGTTCGAAATGGCAAAGAAAGATGTGAGCCGCAATCTCAAACCTTTATTCAGGTAGATCTTTTTGCAGTACTCCATTAGTTTCTCATTGATTTAAGATGTCTATATCATCTAATAATATATCTGTCTCATTTCGAGTTTCATATCACACCCAAATTATTTTCTCTCTCGACGGTAGGTATTTTATTCAGGAACACATTTTGTCTCCAATGATAAAGTATCCCTCAGACAGAATTACTTTGTATTAGATGCAAGCAAATCTCGTAATAGACACTAGTAAATCTCGTATTAGATACTAGTAAATCTCGTATTAGACGCTAGTTTATCTTGTATTTGACACTATTAAATTTCATCTTGGACACTCGTAAATCTGGTAATCTCGTTATTGCATATAATCAATAACTGGTCATCTTTATTAGTATAAATTAGTATAAAAATTCATATGATCACCATAAACAGATATTCACATTATTTCTGAATATAACAATTAGTTTCTGTCATGAAATTTAATATAACACATATTTCCTGCCTCAGATTTAACTATAACATATACTTCCTGCCTTATATATGAACGTAGATGCTGGCATAAAATCCCCATAAAGAAAAAGATAAAACACGTGCAATACAATAGTTACAGGTGTTTTACAACCAAGAATCCGTATGTAAATCATATACAAAATAGATTATAATTGCCAATATACGGATATATTTTGTAAGCTCTAAATTGCTTACCGGTTTGAGTTTATTAAATTGCTTATGTTATTATTTTAAATATTCATGAAGAGTATAACCTATCACGTGATGCTTTCATGAATCAGTCTGTATGGTTTTACGATTGTGTACATGTAGATAAATGTAATCCCTTCGGTATAATACCCATGTTCAAAATCTAGTACCATGCTTTTTGATGCATTAAATACAAAACACATCTACACACATGAGTTTGTGTCATTAATTTCAAGGTTTATGTACTAAGACCAGACATTTCATTTAAAAATATAAGGTTACAAAATATTTATGGCTGGAGTTTTAAAACCATAATAAAAAGATAAAACTGAATGAATACGTGTTGAGTGTATTTTGTCTGAAAATTTAAATAACTTTTTTTAGATCTTGATTTTCTTCTCGGTTTATTATCAGTGGAATTTTGAAGAAAATTAGAAAAAAAAACAATATAAAGTTTATTTTCATATTTCTTGCCAAACTTTATAACCTTAGCCATTATTCCTTCCTTCCTTCGCTTACCTTCCTTCCATCGCTTTCCTTTCCTTGTTAAATTTAGATCCAGATAGAAATGAGAGATGTTAAATATTTGATGCTACGTATTTTCGTTGCAAAATGTTCGTTTGTTCAAGCCTAATTTGAAATATACAGATTAGACACAAAACAATTTATAAAAACATTGACAGTTTAATTTAATATCCTTATTGATTTATAGTTTTATTATTCGGGAGTTTACGGAAGATTTTCTTCTCCTACTTACATGCAATATTACTTGGATTCGATCCGAAACTCTTAAATCTGATTTTAATTTGAGCACATGAGTTATTATAGTTCTTTTTGCGTGGTTGTAACATACTGTGTCAGGTTCGATTTTATTATTTTGCCAAAACATGACATCTACTGACGTACGTACGTACGTATGTATGTATGTATGTATGTATGTATGTATGTATGTATGTATGTATGTATGTATGTATGTATGTATGTATGTATGTATGTATGTATGTATGTATGTATGTATGTATTCATGCAAGTATCCATCCAATCGTCAGTCTCTCTATCTATCTATCTATCTATCTATCTATCTATCTATCTATCTATCTATCTATCTATCTATCTATCTGTCCGTCCGTCCGTCCGTCCGTCCGTTCTTCTGTCTGAGTCATGTCTTGCATTTGTCAGTCATTTCTTCTCATCGTACATTCATCACATCATCTGTCGTTCCGATGGATATAATTTACGTGTTGAAATATTTGTGGTGTGGAACCCCTGACGGAGACCCAGAGGCAGAAACCAGCCGTTAGCTCCATCATTGTAAGCCTTTCAATAGCATAATTTTAACTCTTAAATTGCTAATAAACGTTCCTTTCGGAAGCAGTCAAGTTGTTTTGCAATTAGCCTTTTGGGGATAGTGCCGAGAGGGAAAATATTCCTTCCTTTCCCTCATCTTGAAAATAATAATAATAATAATAATAATAATAATAATAATAATAATATTATTATTATTATTATTATTATTATTATTATTATTATTATTATTATTATTATTATTATTATTATTATTATTGAGATAGTGGGTATAGGATCTGGTTGCCTTCCATATTCATATAAAGGTAACTCAGTACGATATGATTTCAAATGTTTACGTGCATGACTTGTGGATAACTGTGCAAATGCCCATCCACCAATTCTCCACACCGAACGTATTCGCAAATTTGTGCTGGACGAACCCACCCGCCCCGGCAAAAACGACAGCAATCAGTTTTTTTTAAAAAAAATATTTTAATTGAATAATAAATAACCGTAGATATTTTATAAGAAAAGCTCAACTTTATTTAAATAAAATATAAAACTGAAAATAAACATGTTACACGAAATGTTAGCCGTCTTCACCTGATTTTGGTGGCCTAGGTAATCACCCATATCGCCCGCAGTTTACGATGGTCCTGTCTCTCTTCCTAGTTTTAATCATACGATATTCTCTAACCCAAAGTTTAAGCACAATATTCAGCAGATTGTCTTAAACGTCATATTGGAGTAGAGACTATAGATCCAATTTGTTTTGCTCTATTAAGTTTTTAGTAATGTCAAAACCAAACTTCGAGACCAAGAAAAACTGGTAATAAATTGGTAGTTGAAAGTCTTTTAAACACTTCAATACCTTAAATTATTCTGGATTAAAATGGACCATGTATTTAAAAACATTACGTAACAGTTAATTCACTGATTACAGACGTTATACTTAAAAATATAATTGAAAGACTATATACTAATACAGCATTGACGTTGAAGAATTTAGATCATGGTCTGACATGTAGCCTTCAGACTGGCAGTCGGTTTTTCGAGAATGTTAAAAGGGTAGACAACCACGATGGTGAGCTGCCTGACACAACGGAGGATCCGACTGTTTGACCCAGTTCTAAATGACCTGGATTAATTTTCATTGCTAAATGATTTCTTATCTGCATAATATTATTTTCTGAATGCTTTGCACCTTAATAGTGATTTTTAAAACTGTCTGAAAAATTTAATTAAATATTTTTTACTTCAAAGCTGCGTGGATGCTCCTTAGTAAAGTTTAAATTTTTAATCGTGAATCTGTCAAGTTTTAAAATCATATTAAGATCCATGTATCTTCAAAAGCAAATTGAGATGTCTCAAAAGCATTATGACCAAAATGTTATCAGTGCTTCAATGGTCTTCAAATCTTGTTCCCAAATAAAAGTAATTTTTGTTATCTAAGTCAAAATGATTGTGAGAATTCCTACGTGCCACAAAGTTATTGAACAATGTTTTGTTTTCTTAGAAACAATTAGTATTAGAAGAGATCAGTTAAAATCCAAATTCATTATAAGAATGGAATGAGGAATTCTTGGAGATCCATGCAACGTTTTCTTTTTACTGTGAAAAACACTTGCGTTCAATCGCTTTCCTTCATTTTTTTTCCATTCCGCTTTTTTTCCATCCATAAGTTGGAGTTCTAATCTGACACAGGTAAAAGATTATCAAACTATATACAACATTTGGGCTTTTTGAGAGATTTTAAATTTGGTGATTGGTAACAGATGCTACAAGAACTCGTGCTTTCAAAGTTTCTGAGATGGATTCTGCATCAAACTAAAAATAATATAGATATGTTTGAATTTGGGACGAACATTCATATATGATTCTGATACTTTAAGTCAAAATTTTATTAGAAGCTTTAATAAACTCTATACCTTAAGAAAATGTACTGAACGTACTTGCGGATATTTCTTTGAAATGAAATTAGGTTGCTGGAATAGAATCGTAGCGGAAAGGGTATTTTTGCCGATTGCTATGGAAGTTTCTGATTTAATAAACCATAAAAACTTATCTGAACTAATTAACACCTTCACATAAACTTTTTTAAACATAGAGTATAGCTTAACAAGTAATTTTGTTCATTTATTCCTATAAAACAAACACATTAAAAACGTTCATTTCGACAACAAGTGGGCTTAAAGGCATATGCCCATCCCAAATTCTATTGTCAGAAACCCTTAATCTAAAATGTTGACAGCGAATTTCTCCGAGTTTAATGTCCTCATCATTTGATACTAACATTACATTTATAAAAATGCACTGCTTTCGATTAAACCTGATGTTTTGCATCAATATTTCAACGTGTATGTGGAAAAATCTAGTACATTAGAGAAGTTAATGTCATATAGTTTGAGTCGTTTGTTTATTGTTGTGCTCAAGATATTCATAATTACAAGAATCCGATGTTGGTGCAAGTGGGGTGAACCATATAACAAAGTTATGCATTTGATTTACTCATGCTGGTCTAAGCCATACTACAACCGGATGCACTTGATTTATGTCAGTACGGGTCTAAGTCAAACTACAACGTGATGCATTACTTTACTCCAGCCTAGTGCGGGTCTAAGACATACTATAACGTGACGAATTTAATTTATTTCAGCCCCGTACAGGTCTAAACAATATTACAACGCGATGCATTTTGATTTACTTCATCCTAGTGCGGGTCTAAAGCCAGCTCACGTTCATGTTGCTACTTGCATGTGTCACTAGACCTTTCCAATTATCTATTCTTTGATCATGTAAATTTTAACACATGAATGACTAAATGTTGGATAAGATGGAGCAATCTGATTCAAGTCTAATTAGAACAACACTGACATCCGACTGCCGGTGACGATAAAAGACTGCTTTTCTAAAGAAAAAAAAAACGTTTATTTTAAGATGATAGTAGCTTAAAACACATTAATAGTCACGCAATAAATCTAATAAGTTGTCTTTTAGGAATACGTCGATGTATTTGTAACAATATGTTATTGTCTTATATTTCCCACAGTGAGATTTTCAAGCTAAGATCCTGATGAAGGCAGTGACAATCATGGAGATTTACACAAGTGTAACGATGTGAATGTCCTTCTGTCTCGTTAAAACTTATACTCCCCGTGAAACAAATCAACAATGGAAAAGCTGCTGAATTGTAATTAAGACTTAATATATAAAGATGATTTTGCACTCAGTTACCCAAAGAAAATTAGCTGATGTTTTATGAACAATTTACTTCTATGTTTAAAGGAAAACGACTTAGATGTAGTTATATGGAATTTGCAAATATTTTACATAAGTGTATGTCATCTTATTTTACGAAGACTTTGATAATCTTTGCAAGCACGGTATTTCATTACGATATTTAGGTACATTCTTTTTTTTTGTCAAGACGATGGAAAGTATATTCCGAATGATAGTTTGTGTCATAATTAATAACGAATGCATTTATTTTGTCTTAGAACATATTTAAATTGGAAATAAGTTACTCTCTCTCTTTCTCAAATAGTTCAAAATCTATTGTGCGGAAGACGTCGCTTCAAATAAAAATTAAGTTAATCAATGTCATGATTATTGGGACAACATCTAAATGACGAAGGCTATCATACAGGATAGAGAATTTTAATTCGTACTCTACGTAGTTTCGAGCCCAGGTTAGCGAATAAATGGCACCCATCGCCTTGCCTACACACTCCAGCCCATATCCCGTCGCGTCAAAGTACGCATTACCAAGAAATGACGACACTGAATCCGTGTTAAATGAACTCTAGTGTATCAGACACACAGGCATAAGACCTAATGATTAATTCATATATAATTATATTTGGCAATTAATGATTGGATCGTCATGAGAGTATGTCTGCTACACAAGAGAGAGAGAGAGAGAGAGAGAGAGAGAGAGAGAGAGAGAGAGAGAGAGAGAGAGAGAGACTGGGGGTGGGGTGTCAGTGTAAATCCATATGAGATAGAAAAGCGAAACTGAATGAACCTGATTTAGAGATTTAGTTATGACAGACTCGTGCCACTGATCTAACGGTGCCATTGATCTAAGATCAATGGATTTTGCTACCGATACAAGTAAGCTAGGTACCGAGTCAGCGTTACAGTGGTACTCCTCTGAACGATGCCATCAATATTGTTAGTAGTGTAGTTGCTACTCGACCTCCCGGACTGATATAGCTGTTGATATGCACTCAAATGCTCAGACAGTAGTAGTGTGGCTATAATTATTGTACAACTCGGAAGTTATGCTTGTCTATTCACAGACAGGAATGTTATTTTTTCTTTAAATGTGCTTGTTCTGATTGTATACGAATAATTCAAGGAAGTCTCTACTCTAGGATTCACGATGCGCCCTAGTACACTAGGTAATTGGAAATCAGTTATATATATATATATATATATATATATATATATATATTATATATATATATATATATATATATATATATATATATATATATATATATATATTATATATATATATATAAAGTTTGTTAGAGCTATTCGTATTGAACAACAAATTCTTCTTTATTTTTTTTCCAGATATTTGAATTGATGAATCCAATTCATTGTCTCATCATAGAAACAACTGAAGAAGCTTCTCCTACAGGTGATATCGAACTCACATGGATGCATTAGCTTCATTCTCTTTATTCTGTTATTAATGCAAAAGGAGGAATATTCCTTATGGTTATGATGGATGTACGATTACTGTGTATTGTCTCCTGGATCACTACTTGTTCCGGCTTAACTGGAGTTGATGAAGTTATCAACAAAGCAAGATGCAGGGCAACTTGCTTAGCTAAGGTAAGCTATATTTTATTTAAATTACAAAAATAAATTTTTAGTGTAGTTGGTATTCGTTTCTAAAGAATGCTTATTTTAAGTTTCCAATTATGCACTAGATATTGAATTTTATTTGAGAAATATTTGAAGTGGTGTCCATTTTATGAAAATGAAACTGATATTATTTTATAACATTCTCATCGCCAATGATGAATAACACATTTTGATATTAAAGGGACAATTTAATTTGCATGTAAAGCTCAGCCATATAGACACACGAAACGTCTACCGTGTATACGTCAATGGGTTTGGGTATTAATGTCATTATTGGGTCAACATCTAAAGGACGAAGGCCTATACTTAACGCAATGCTATTTTTAAATTTGCATGAACCCTTTTATTTCTGAGGACTTATTCATGGTCCGATTGTTGTAAGCATGTAATTTCAAACATTCAAAGCGACTGCACTAGTATTTTATACACGATGTTCAGATGTTTTAGAAAATGTGAAGACAAATCCAAAAATCTGCAAAGGTAAAATGTATTTCATGGCAACCAAATGCATTTTTTAAAATGAAGATCTACTTAAATAGAAACCAAATGTGTTGTTTTTTAAATGAAGATCTACTTAATAGAAATCAAATGTGTGTTAAATGAAGATCTATTTCGTAGCAAGCAAATATTTTTTTTTAAAAAAAAATAAAAATCATTCTGAAAAATAAAAAGAAGTTGAAAATGTAAGAATAATAGATCGACAAGGACCATGATTTTAAAGGTCCAAGACTGGCAAATCATAAAAATGAAAAATTACTCCGTCTAATTTAAATAAAATATCGTATTGGCGAATTTTTAAAAAGCGATTTATGTATAGCCTTGTCAGCTTTCCAGGACAGCAAATGACTGTTTTGGATCAATATTTTTATTGTTCTTAACCAAATTATGAACTGGTATCATTTTCAAGCTAACATTTCTTCAAAGCGATGATCTAATTAATAATTATATTTTGAAATAGGTCTAAGATTGATTTTGTATAAGAATAATTTTAGTGGATGCAATTTTTGGTTGATTTATACATTTGCTGTAGCCTCGTAAACTTTACTATTGTTGAGGACCAGTTTATACTTACATATGACTATATTTTAAATAAAGATGTATAAAAACATCTTAAACGTGCCACCAATAAAGTATCAGTACATGACATGAAGCACTCAGGCACATGAAATCAGTTTTTAAATTGTTTATAACTGCGAAATCTTAAAATAAGCCAATTTCCTATAACGTTCAAACATACATTCAATTAATTTACCGTTTCCATAAAAGCATATTTGATATATGTAATACGTATAATATGTACGCTGTGTAATTGATATATCATGAGATAGAGATTTCATTGCAATGAAATTATTCTTGCCCAGTTATTTGTTTTTTCATTTGTTGAAAACAGATTGTGTTAACTCAAAGGTACAGCGTAAATATACATATACTTTATTTGCATCGCACGCAATTAAACATACTTGCGAGATAGATTACGGTCAACTGTGCAGCGTGTCCGTTACAATTTGTAGTTCTGTATTTATTGTGGCTCTTTACAACCCTCTTTGTGCAAATTTATAGGTTGCCTATTTTCTTGTCTGATATTCTTTTCATTCATATTGATCAAATGAATATAAGACACACTTACGATTCAACCATAAAAGATGATTTAAATGAAGAAAGTAGAGCACTACAAACACGACATGGTTAGCTTTCTGAGCATCGAATGCACAGCCATTTCACTTACCGTTGAGTATATTAAAACAAAAGGAGAATAAAGACTAAACGAAATGGCGAACCTGAAAGAGGTAATTCAATCATTTATATTAATTTATAGTTGATTGAAGTCATTATATTGCTGTAATTATTTTGCTGCCGACCTTAATATTGTTATCCTCTCATAACACATTCCGTTGATCGCTTTGTTTATAATTTTATAATTTTACCATTCATAGGGTCAGAGACATCGTTGTATTTAACAGAAGAAGTAGCTTGCTGCGATGAGAGAGAGAGAGAGAGAGAGAGAGAGAGAGAGAGAGAGAGAGAGAGAGAGAGAGAGAGAGAGAGAGAGAGAGAGAGAGTATTATCACTGATCTTGAGAGAAGAAAACTAACAGTATATTGTCGAAACAACATTTAACTTAATTAAGACTTAAATCTTCATAACGTAGATATTGTCTCAGAGTTACCTTTAAATCATGAAATTGGTACATGTACTTCTATACATTTTAAGAGCAGGAAACAACCGTAGAAATGTTTATCGTCTGCGATTGTTTTTTTCCTAACATGTTTTGGACAGTAATCAAAACATACATATTTACTTCAGTTACATTATTATTAGTTAAGGTTTCATCGTCTCTACTGGATGGAAGAAACATGTGCAAATAGTCTTCTAGATGTTTGATAATTGCAGTGGTGTCTGGTTCGCTAATTTTTTTAAGTTAATGTCTTTGAGTTCTTTTATTGCTTAAACATTTTAGGAAAGGTCAAATAAACAATTTGTATTTAAAAATGTCCATGCTACATTTAAATATTATTCTGCCTTATGATTTAAAAATGTTATTAATTATAGTGAAAACACCACGTTACCGTGACTGGGTGATTGCTACATGATTATGACAACCTAAACAGATGACGTAATTATTGTGAAAGGTGTACATATATGTCCAATTATTTTGCAAAGACTTTGTTATTGAAATGCGATCGAAATATACGCTAAATTTTGTCATAGACTTCAAGTCTATTGAACAATATCATTCCAGTTTTCTTTCATATAAAATCTGCATTTCAAAGGAAGTCTACACACATAGATCGTTTAATTTTAAGAATTTAACTCTGTGGTTATCTTTGATTGATTGATTGATTGATGATGACGATCAGGACAATTCTACTTCTTCTTCTTCTTCTTCTTCTTCTTCTTCTTCTTCTTCTTCTTCTTCTTCTTATTATTATTATTATTATTATTATTATTATTATTATTATTATTATTATTATTATTATTATTGGATTTGTAGCTGAGCAAGTTAGGGCAAATGTATTTGAAAGTCTAACACAATTATGGGCACTACGTCATCAAGATGACGACAAAGGATGGAGTCAGAGGAACTGTTTCAACTAAGTTGTGAAAAGGAGTGTCGAGGCTTCAGTGATGTATGCACGAGGTGAAGCAAAGTGGTAGAATTGTTTTATGCTTGACTAGATAACTCAACAGGCAAGTGTCGCCCAAAGTGCCATGATAATGGCAAATATATCCTTCAGATAATTATGTTTAGTTCCTTACTTGCCATGTAGATCGTAGATTTGCTGGCAAAGCGCCTGGTAATTTCCTTTCCGGACAACTTAAACATCCTTTAGTCGACTGTAAATGGCCAGTGAGGAACAACTTTTCTCCCTCAAGCAATTGTTGTCATTAACTGGTGAAAATAATCCCGAAATCTGACATCTGTAACTCCAATAAATATTAATACCATCGTGTATTTCTGTAAAGACAAAATACTTCAGTGAATGATTGGTCGAATCATTTACTGTATTGCTCAGATGTTTGTAATTGTGTGACCAGTGAATGTTTCAATCTTTTGTTTTAGAGAAACATAACAAAAGTATAGTAATAAAGAACAAAATTTAGAAATAAGATATATTCTTCTACTTGAATTTAATATAAACCGCACCCTGTATTGATAACATGACCTGCTTATGCATTTTCCTTAAACGCATAAAAGTTTCGTATTGATACTCGTATTGATACTAATTATGCAGAAATTGAAATAATGTATAAGGAAGCACCATCTTTGGCCTAGTTCAGCACAAGATTATTGTTAATCACGTGTATCATGATTGGGTTCTTTATATATTACCTTTTTCTGTTTTTTTATTCGCTAGAACGAATGGAATAACACAAAACGGCCGTTAACTAACACAAAATAGGCTACAGTATACAAGTTTTCAAAAGTTATGAAATAGACTTTAATTATTGTCATTGGTTGCTATTTGTGTACTCTTCCCTCCAATTCTGCTTCTGTCCAGCTGCGGCAAATCGTTGGTTAGACTTCCCGCCTATTCTGATAATAGTGCCGCAAATGGTTGGTTAGACTTACCTCTTGTTCTGCTGTTGTCTAGGTATCGCAAATGGTTGATTGAGCTTCCTTCCTGTAATGGGCGCTCACACATAGGAACAGGGGGTGGTGTGAATGCACTTGCCACCCCACCCCCGGATTTCACCTCCAACATGTTTCGGCCTACATCCCTAAAACGTATTACATGACCAATACATGTTTGCCCCTCCAACACCCAACATCCAACACCAATACCAAATACTTCTACGTACACCCCTGCCTCCTGTACTGATACTGCCAAGGTGCGACAAATGGTTAATTAAATCTCCATCCTCTTTTCCTACTGTCTAATTCTGCGGTAAGTGGTTGGTTGGATTTTAATGGCGCTTTCAATGTATTAACAATATTATTTCGATACACTGCAAGCTAAGATAATTTTCCAAGGATACTAATTCTACGGCTGGTCCGGGCGGGTATCAAACCAGGGATTCTTGGATAACGAGTTCGTCGCTCAACCATCCAGATAATTCAGTTCTTGTCAACATATGCATGTGACTGTTAGTATATTCAAAGTCAGATTAAATTCAATATGAAACTTTCAAAACGACTATGATCAGAGTGATTGACCGGTTGCTCCAACTTCATTTTCTCGGAATCGAGAAGGTGAATTGAAGCCATCACAGACTATACAGCTACATGAACTGAAACGATCCCAGAAATTATAAGGCTACTTGAACTGAAACCCTCCCGGACTAAGTCCAGGTTACCTGTCCCGTTACACTATCTGTGGGTTTGAACTGAAGCCCTCCTAGACATAGTCCAAGTCACTTTTCTTGCTATACCATCAAAGGATTTTAAATGAAAATTGAAAAAGAATTTTTTTGTCAACTCCTTTACAAAAAAAGTATCCAATATTATCACGCAGCTGATGAAAGAGAAATATATTGAATATCTTTAATGAGAATACCTTTCCGAAACACAGCAAAAGTTATTTTGTTGTAGTTCATAATAGTGCTGTCTGTGCAGAATCAATGTTGTCACACATTGAAGTTTGTTTTTGGCGCCAAAATTCTAGTCCGAGCCTGAAAATGATAAAATATAAGTAGATTTTAAATTGTACTTTGTTTCTTTTTGAGACGATATATGTTGGCATGGTCTAATTGGGTATATTTAATAACATTTACTTTATTATGATAATGAAAATATTTTAATTAGCAATTTTTTAATCTCCACAATGCAGTGGCCTGCTTTGGGTAAATTGCCGCCCGTGGTAACGATGATGATCCAAACGGGTTTTAGTGCCCTAAGACCTCTGGCGCCCGGAATTTTGACGCCCTAAGACCTTTAACACCCGGGGCCCCGTTTGCCGTGTCCCCCGCTAGTATGCTTCTGGTGCAATGTCTCGAAGACATAATCTGTTTTCTGCATGCATCACCAAGAAACCTACACAGATACCTTTGATACAGTTTCATCTCAGACTTTGCAATACCCCTAACATTAAGTATTGATTTAAACTCATTCCAAGACTCTACGATGTTTAATTTTTCCTTAGCTTAAAATCTTGGCAAGGTTGTTTAATTAGCAAATGATGTTGATGTGTAAACAATACCTGACAGTCTACCAGGGAGGCTATTAATTGATATTGTTCTGATTCTTGTTCTGGATAAGATTGATTGTGACAGATTTATTGCCCTACTGCACGCATCCGTAAATAATGACGCGGCATCAATGTGGTCCAAGCTGGAGTAGGAACTGACATGACCCAATGTATACAAAACAAAAGTGTCTTAGACTCATAAAAGTGGGGAAAGGTCGGTTTGCTGCCAGATGTTTTTTTTTTTTTGTTCTTATAAGGCTCACAGAAGGGCTATCGCAATTACAAAATTTCGGGAACAAATATGGATAATTCGCAAGCATTTGTATGTCTAAATAAAAACAAAACCAGTAAATTAAGATTGGAATTTAATTGTAGCAAATTTTAGGATATTCAGAAGTCCGCCAGCTGTTATTGCCTCAAGGATAATTAATTTAGTTTTTGACTTAGCGACAAAATTTTGACTTTAGTGTTTTTGTAAAATACATCCATATACTCCCCAGCTTGTCACCCCCGCACATCCTGCAAATCCGATCTGGCTAACTCTTCCTTGAATATGCCTATCTTGTTGACTCTTTAATGGAGTAACCTATTTGGTTGACTCTTTAATGGATTAACCTATTTGGTTGACTCTTTAATGGAGTAACCTATTTGGTTGACTCTTTAATGGATTAACCTATTTGGTTGACTCTTTAATGGAGTAACCTATTTGGTTGACTCTTTAATGGATTAACCTCTTTGGTTGACTCTTTAATGGAGTAACCTATTTGGTTGACTCTTTAATGGATTAACCTATTTGGTTGACTCTTTAATGGAGTAACCTATTTGGTTGACTCTTTAATGGATTAACCTATTTGGTTGACTCTTTAATGGAGTAACCTATTTGGTTGACTCTTTAATGGAGTAACCTATTTGGTTGACTCTTTAATGGATTAACCTATTTGGTTGACTCTTAAATGGAGTAATCTATTTGGTTGACTCTTAAATGGATTAACCTATTTGGTTGACTCTTTAATGGATTAACCTATCTGTTGACTCTTTAATGGATTAACCTATTTGGTTGACTCATTACTGGATAAGCTTAGTTGGCGGACTCTTTGCTGGATAAGCCTATATGGCTATCTCTTTACTGGATAAGCTTATCTGGCAGACTTTTTACTGGATAAACCAAACTGGCTACATGATATAAACCATAAAGTTTTATCATTCTGACTTGTTCAATTGAATAAACTTGTTTTCAGTGTTTCAATTATTTTCAAATAAATTAATCTGCTTGTGAGAAAGTAATATTATTTATATTCAATTAATTGTATAAATAAATTATACATCGCTGACAACTGTCTGCTTGGCGTTCAGCATTAAGATGTTAGTGTTATGACTGGTCGGACTGGTGTCAGGATAATGTGACTGGGTGGGCCATCACTATAAACTGCCACACTGCAGACGTCGTAGCGATATGACTGAAAAATTGTTAAAGCTACCTTAAAAATCCAAATCACACACACACATACACACACACACACGAGTAAAAATGACTCGCATACAATATACGACTAGAATTAAACTAAATAGTATACCGAAGACAACAAGACGACTATAATATAACATTTTTTTATATCGTAGACGACTAGAGCATAAATAAGTGTATACCGCAGACGACTATAAGATACATAAATTGTACACCGTAGAGGACTAGAAGATACATAAATTGTATACCGTAGACGACTAGAAGATACATAAATTGTATACCGTAGATGACAACAAGAAAAATAATGTGTGTACCGTAGTCGACTAGAAGATACATAAATTGCATGCCGTAGACGACTATAAGATACATAGATTGTACACCGTAGAGGACTAGAAGATACATAAATTGACTAATAGAAAAATAAAGTGTATTATGTAGACGATTAGAGTATAAATTGCATATGATAGACGACTAGTATATAAAAAAAGTGTGTTGCATACGATAGGCGACCGTAGACAATTATAGTATAAAAAGTGTATAACGTAGACGACAAGAATATACATAACTTGTATAAAGAAGACGACTAAAAGATACATAAATTGTATGCCGTAGACGACCAGAAGATACATAAATTGTATACCGTCGTTGACTAGAAAATGCATAAAATGTATACCGTAGAGGCGTAGACGACTAGCAGATACATAAATTATGTACGTTGACTACTAGAGTATAAATAAAGTGTATACCGTAGTCAACTAGAAGATAAATAAATCGTATACCGTAGACGACTAGAAGATACATAAATCGTATACCGTAGACGACTAGAAGATACATAAATCGTATACCGTAGACGACTAGAAGATACATAAATTGTATACCGTAGATGACAACAAGAAAAATAAAGTGTGTACCGTAGTCGACTAGAAGATACCTAAATTGCATGCCGTAGACGACTAGAAGATACATAAATTGTATACCGTAGACGACTAGAAGATACATAAATTGACTAATAGAAAAATAAAGTGTATTATGTAGACGATTAGAGTATAAATTGCATATGATAGACGACTAGTATATAAATAAAGTGTGTTGCATACGATAGACGACCGTAGACAATTATATTTTAAAGTGTATACCGTAGTCGACTAGAATATACATAACTTGTATAAAGAAGACGACTAAAAGATACATAAATTTTATGCCGTAGACGACCAGAAGATACATACATTGTATACCGTCGTTGACTAGAAAATGCATAAAATGTATACCGTAGAGGCGTATATGACTAGCAGATACATATATTATGTACGTTGACTACTAGAGTATAAATAAAGTGTATACAGTAGTCAACTAGAAGATACATAAATCGTATACCGTAGACGACTAGAAGATACATAAATCGTATACCGTAGTCAACTAGAAGATACATAAATCGTATACCGTAGTCAACTAGAAGATACATAAATCGTATACCGTAGACGACTAGAAGATACATAAATTGTATACCGTAGATGACAACAAGAAAAATAAAGTGTGTACCGTAGTCGACTAGAAGATACCTAAATTGCATGTCGTAGACGACTAGAAGATACATAAATTGTATACCGCAGACGACTATAAGATACATAAATTGTACACCGTAGAAGACTAGAAGATACATAAATTGTATACCGTAGACGACTAGAAGATACATAAATTGACTAATAGAAAAATAAAGTGTATTATGTAGACGATTAGAGTATAAATTGCATATGATAGACGACTAGTATATAAATAAAGTGTGTTGCATACGATAGACGACCGTAGACAATTATATTTTAAAGTGTATACCGTAGTCGACTAGAATATACATAACTTGTATAAAGAAGACGACTAAAAGATACATAAATTTTATGCCGTAGACGACCAGAAGATACATACATTGTATACCGTCGTTGACTAGAAAATGCATAAAATGTATACCGTAGAGGCGTAGATGACTAGCAGATACATATATTATGTACGTTGACTACTAGAGTATAAATAAAGTGTATACAGTAGTCAACTAGAAGATACATAAATCGTATACCGTAGACGACTAGAAGATGCATAAATCGTATACCGTAGTCAACTAGAAGATACATAAATCGTATACCGTAGTCAACTAGAAGATACATAAATCGTATACCGTAGACTACTAGAAGATACATAAATTGTATACCGTAGATGACAACAAGAAA
>JAEAOA010001663.1:1275000-1335000 GCA_016746295.1 Potamilus streckersoni | reverse complement strand
AAGTCGAAATATTTTCATTTGCGTAAGCTAATTTCTTTGCTTTGAATGAATACGTTATAACATAATTAGGTTTATATATTCTTGGCCTATAATTATTTAACTTTATTTCCGTACTGCTCTTAATGTTTTTGTCCGCTTTGTTGTTGGTGTCGTTATCCGATCGTTGCTCTTTTCATGTCCATTTAGAGCACGCTCTTGTTTTATTTGTGAATTATTGTGTAGTTATGTTACGGCCGTCAGATTGTATCCAAGACGTGATATTGTTTTGGTCCCGGGTGTATAAAACAAAGTATATGTACACATCAATGCAGTAGCCGGAAGTGGAATGTTATAAATGGAAATCATCAGAATATATATATAAATTTAATGCAACATCCTTTGAAAAGCGTCACATCATATATATATATATATATATATATATATATATATATATATATATATATATATATATATATATATATATATCTGTGCGTGTGTGTGTGTATATCAAAGTTAGGTGTCTACTTTCTTCAATAGTGACGTCCAATTTCCAAGAAAATGATAAATGATTTTGCGGTTGTAGGCTTTATTTTTAAATTTTGAAGTTTGTGTTGTAATGGAAGCATTGCTAGGTGTCTCGCTTATTACTGTTGTATAGATGTTTTATTTACTGCCGGTATATTCATTACTCGCGCATTGCAATATCATACTTTGATGACACGTTGAACCTAGGCTTTTTTTTTGGTCTTTACAACCCATTTCCAGAATTGGAATCTGATTCTGGGGATACCCTTTATTAATAATTTTTGGTCATATTAGCAACTGAAAATATTTGTGATATCAGCGAAAGGCCATAGGTAAGGAGTTCATGCTGTTTTTAAAATACCCATTCGCGTATTTAAACGCACATAACGCAATATATTCCTTAGGGTAGAAATACACATTTGACAAATAAATCGTTCGTCAGTATCTTCATCAAAACAGTTCTATTCGTAAAAGCGGATACGAATCAATGAATAGCTTTGTGTCTTTTGGGAAGTTATATTTATAAATGATGAGTTTTCTAGCATGGGATATCGAAAATATGCTGGCGAAACCATTTATTTTCCCAGAAATTTCGGTATGGTTTAATAAATTAAGTATGTAATAACGTTTGAACACAAAGTTTAATGTCAGATGGCTAAGCTAGCTCCTTTTTTTTGCCAGCAGACTAACAGTAAGGCCATCAAAAATATAACAAGCACCACTTACAATTTCTCCTTAACAGATGGCTTTCTACTCCTCCGCTACAATTATATCATATCAACACCGCAACATGTGTTTCCCTATTTTCATAATGGGTTAGATTTTGTCAGTAAGTTTCACGTTATCGTTCTTCTTTTCTACACAGGAGAGTTATGAACAATGGGAAACATATGAAAATGTTAAAAATGCCCGTTTAAATTTTCTTATACCTCGAAACGTACCACCACGTTGGTACATAGGGTAGCATGTGCAACATTTGCCGGCTTAACTCTGAGTTTGATAATCGTCTATCTGATACGTAGTATCAGAGGCAAGTAGGGCGTCGTTCAAAGAAAACCTCGTGCGGTGCTTGTCATCAAATTCAGTCTTGAGGTTTAAAGCGCTCTTTCTCGATTCCTTTGCTCCATACCGTTTACCGGGCGATATTTAACCCCATCGCCGACCCGACATAATGACGGAATTTATCACGCCACCAAGACAGATTATATATTAAATGGGCAAGTTCATATGGTTTACATCTTTAAGTGATTTGTACTATCTTTTCCTTTCCAGAGCTTTATATACGGGAGAAAACACGCTGAAAAACTGATTAAAAAATGGTTTTGGTACTACATGTGAATCTATGCTCTGAATCAGACGATATTATAGCACCCTTTTGTCAAAAAAAAAAATGGATTCTTAGTTCGTGCATGATTCAATTTAAAACCATAATTTTTATACCGACAGGGTCAAGACTATTTTTTTTTTATTTGCGCCATGTGATTTAGCTCTTTTTGATATAAATAGTTTTCTAAGTATTTCGGAAGGCAGATATGTTATACGTTCAATATGGTCTACCTGTGTATTTCAACTCTCTCTCTCTCTCTCTCTCTCTCTCTCTCTCTCTCTCTCTCTCTCTCTCTCTCTCTCTCTCTCTCTCTCTCTCCACACACACACTTACACACACACACACACACACACATATATATATATATATATATATATATATATATATATATATATATATATATATATATATATATATGCAGGCAAGGCGATGGGTGCCATTTACTCACAGACCTGGGTTCGAAACTTCGTAGAGTACGAATTTAACTTCTCTAACCTGTATGATAGTATTGTTTGTATTAAACTCTCTCTCTCTCTCTCTCTCTCTCTCTCTCTCTCTCTCTCTCTCTATATATATATATATATATATATATATATATATATATATATATATATATATATATATATATATATATATATATATATATATATAATAGGGAAGAGAAAACGTACATGCTCAAACAAGAAAACTGATTTTTTTAGAGATTATTTGGAGAGCTATATAATACATAATTTGGAGTTTTCCAGTTAGTCTGTTCATCCGTGCACTGATATTTCACACTGCATAATAAATTATGTCACGTCCCGAATGCACTCCGGGAGAAAGAATAGGTTTTGATCCGCTTTACTGCATGCTATAAAAGGTCAGTTATGGTCAGGAGGCGCACTGGCTCAGCGGTTGGTCAGCTTGTTATTGGTTCGAATCCTACCATCCGATTACCGGTCGCGTACGGTGATAGGCAAAGCACTTCCCTACAATTGTCTTGGAAATAATTAACTATCTCGTGCCGTAAAACAGCTAGCCAAACTAAACAGTCATGACATAGCGCCAAGAGGTCTCAACATTACCGGACGATTTCACAACAAAGCATTTAGGATGCATACGTAAGCTTCTTGCTTGAAGCATTAAATCAAAAGCTGCCATGAAGAAACTATTAAATAGAAAACAATAATACCAAATAAAATTTGAAATTAATAATAAATTCCGGGAATTAAATGTAGGTTAGTCGGCGAAACTAATCAATATTTTGTCTAATATATGTATTTCATAAATTAAATTAGTAATCACGTTTTCAGGTAAGTCTTTAGTCGATATGTAATAATACGATGATGCCTGCTCTAGCGGATTTCAGGAGAATCTGCAATATAATTTTTTTATGCCACAATTAGAACATATTGGACATATTTTCATATATTAATGTGCCATAACAACTATAAAGTTTAACAAAATATTCTTTCCTTGCAGTTTTTGAAGCCGGACAAAGTGAATAGTGACATATGTGAAGAAAACAAAAACTGCCAAACGGTAAGTTAATTATTATTTAGATAAGCTTAGATATTTTTATGTGTTTTCTTTTGCTTTTCTTTAGAACAAATCTGTTGGCTAGGAATTAATTTTTTTCAAACCATTTCCCCACATAAGTAGCTCTGTGCTAATCAACATCTCATCAGAATTCTCATCTGTTCAGATACTCTGAAGTCAATCCAAAGAGCACTTACAATGTGGAGCGTTAACTACATGTAGCACATCGATTAAAAAACGGGAAGATTGCCTGATATATGCTGTATTAAATATCTATTAATTCTCAACTTCAGATCCCTACACTCATATGGCCAGATCTGTAATTTCATTCAAAATACTAATTTTCTTGTTCTCAATTACCTTAGGCTGTCTTGGGGGATAAAAAGCATTTAAATATGTAAATATATCCGCTTTTAGTTTTTCGTTTCGAAAATCTTGAAACGACTGGCGATAAAGACTACCCTATGCAGATATTTTTACGTAATTACCCAGCACGTGATTTCCTTATATCTAGAGATGAAGAAACAATGGAACGAATTATTTTCTTTTGTTGCATTTCTGAAGTTGTGTCTTAATGTAAATTTTGCATTTGCCAATAAGGCAACATAGGAACAAAATTCTGGAAACAACCATGGTTTTGTATAAGAACAATACATAAAGTATATATTTTGTTAAATAATTGATTAATATTTCTGAGAGAAAACAATTGTATGCACGAGTTAATTTTTCTCTTTAATGTTGTCAGACATTTTGCTGTTTTATATATATATATAATTTTACAGAAGTTGTATTAAGTTCTTTTGAACATGTACAACAAATATTAATTTTTCTGCCATTTATTTTCTTCTTATCTATTGATCCCATGTTCATCGCGCTTGTAGAAGTTAATATTTAACATTACATCGACAATCCATATAATGCCATTGCATCCTAGGTGACATCATCGATACGTGTTGACACTTTGGATATCCTTGCGTTTCTTTAATGAATTTGGTGGCGCTCTACAGTTTCGTATTTTGCATAGGTTAGAATTATAAAGAAAAAGAATTCCCCATGGTTTCCTCACTAGTTATACTGGCTATTTAAGATACACTTTGTATATCTAAGATATTGTTAAAAGAACCTTCAATTTCCTTTATTTTGGTGTATGATTGATGGGTGTAATATGGGTTATAAAGTGTACAGCTTGTCCTTGCTCCATATGTGCATCTTTCAAAAATGTGCTAGGTCCACTTGCCCATTTTCACTTCCTGAACGTCAGTGTTAAATTGTTAAAAAAAGAGCCGATAACGATTTTTTTGCCTTTTATATATTTGGTAATTCATTCATTGCATTTCAGAAGCTGGTATTGTCTTATCTGGCAAAATTCATTTTCCCTATTTTAATAGCTGCTAAGGATAGAGCACGAGGGAGCAGTCATTTTAGTTAGCAGTGTGCTAAGATAATTTACAATTTCCAAAAGTACAATATCTTAAGAAATGTCAGTCACATTACATAAAAAAAATAAATGTATGTCAACATTCTCTCCACTGTGCATGTTTTAAATGCAAAGTTCACCTTACATACGCCACCGACCAGTACTTGTTGGTCATTTTAACTGTAGTTTTGGTCGATATCGGTTTAATATATTTGTTTGACAAAATGGACTTAATCGTCCAAAAGGAGTATGCGTCATAAGTTTCAAACGATATCCAAGCTGTAGCCTTGTACAATAGTAAATAATTCAAACGATATCCAAGCTTAGCCTTGTACAATAGTAAATAATAAAAACTGTTGTTATAAGACGTGTTGCGTTCACCTTTAGTCACCTGCTGCAAGGTCATTCATTTCCAGTCCTTAAAACACATATTTTCCTATCATTAACATCAATGAACACATTGTAAGGAAAGATATATCAGTAGTTAAATAGAGTTACCAGGAATTAAAAAAATTATTTTGACTTCATCCAATTTAAATTTGTTAATCCCATCTGTGAAACATTTTAATGGCACTCATGTCGCGTTTGTGGTTATTTGTGTCAAATAACTTAAGGTTTATTATTATTATTATTATTATTATTATTATTATTATTATTATTATTATTATTATTATTAATCTGAAACGTGATATTTTCTTGTCTGATCTGAAATATAAATATAAGATATTATAGTGCAAGGTTTGTGTGTGTGTATATATATGTATATATGTGTATATATATATATATATATATATATATATATATATATATATATATATATATATATATATATATATATATATATGCGTTCGTAAAACATTATCTTCAAATCACAATTATGGGTCGAAAGGAAGTTCTTCACGTTCGTCTAACGTACTCGAATCAAAACCATACGTCCAGAGAGACTTTATCATGTTCGTTGAACATGATCCTCGAATCAGAAACTTTTGGGTCGAAGGGGACTTTATCACATTCGTCGAACATTATCCTCAAATCAGAAACTTTTGGGTCAAAGGGGACTTTATCACGTTCGTCGAACATTATCCTCGAATCAGAAACTTTTGGGTCAAAGGGGACTTTATCACGTTCGTCGAACATTTTCAGATACATACACCTTATAACTCGATTTCTTGGACAAATCCCCATCTTTTTTTAACATCAATCCTAAACTCTAGCCCAATTTTGTTTTTCATCCCTAAAATACAATGCTGATATTACCTCATTTTTGTGACTGAGGTAGGTTATATTCAGTAACGAACTCATCAGCCTGCCTTCGTTTGGTTTATTATCTGAGAGGTGTCTACTAAACGGGGTAACTAATAAAATAACAATACATATGTTGGCATATGATTTTTGTTAATTTTTATACAGGTTTTCAGAGTATTTGTTTCTCTGATCCAAATTTCTCAAGATTTAAAAATACTTATTCTCCCTACATCGGCTTAAAATCGCTCTTTAAAATTATCAGACTTCCGTCAAATGGTGTGTTCTGCATGTATTCTAGATCTGATTTGCAAACGTTGCAGAAAACAGCGCTCTTATCAGTCGAACAATTCACTCTTTGCGGTCCAATACGATCGGGGACCTACATTTTACCATGGTTCAGTGCGTACATGCCGATTTTGACAGGCGCGTTAATATATAAATCTCACGTGACCTAGTGCAATCCATGAAACTGACAAAACATTGGTTACATAGGTTGCCCTATTCTAAATGATGCATACCTTATTGCGTGTTAGTGTCGTGTTCGTTGCGGAAAAGAACTCCAAACATTTTGATAATCCTTTCAGATCCGTTTCACGGTCCGTTGGGACTTTATTCTGTGATTAAGAAATGTTTGTTGCACTGTAAGCAAATCAAATATTGATGTTTAGTTCATCAAACAGAATTTTTTAAAACAATAAATTAAAAGAAAGAAAAACAAGGATAAAAAACAAAAAATGTTAAAGCACCGAACCAAAAATGTAGGTTTAATATATTATTTATTGAACATATATTTTTTAAAGCAAACAAGGATGAAGTAGGAGAGGTCAATAAATGAAACTTAATTATTTAATCATATTCTTACAGTAATTTACTGGTCGCAATCCGCTTTTTCTACTCGAACCGTAATGGCGGTCAATAAATGATTAACTTCGGTATCTTCAGAATTATTTTAAATAGTGGTTGGAAATATTGCGAATACTCAGTAGTTTTAATAAAACATACACTTTCCAAAACCACCACTGTCTTGGAATGGTTTTCTTTGAGGGCGTTACAAGAACCATAATAAAAAGATGTATTTTTTATGCAATGGCACTATGCATAAATGTTAACCTTTTCGAATACATGGATTACTTTACTCTATATCGCCTCTATCCCCGTAGATTCCAGTCTCGGACTTGGCCAACCTGGTTATGGGAGAAATCTTGTCTGTTGCTTCCATTGGCTTAGTGGTTCTTTCCAGGGGGGTTTCCTGGTTCTTCCTCTATCAAATAAACTTGACGTCATATATAAATTGCCATGTACTGAAAATGGCATTAAACCCACAACAACAACTACAATAATAACAACTTTGACACTGCCTCTCACTTGTTGTGTTTATAATTTCATACAAATTTTTAAAATTTGTACTCTAAGTAATTCATCTGATTTTAAAACAAACTGAAACATATATAGATGCATGCTGGTATTTTCTTCTTTTTCTTTTCAGTGCTGGGAGACATGCGGCTTGTTGTATGAAAACTACAATGTATGGGATGAAATGTGCATTAAGAAATGTGTAAGATTATTGTACTTATCTCCATTATTCTCATTATCGGTAATTCCAAGTCAAAGTGAGATCAAGAGTATATCATTACAGTACCCAAAAATTTCTTTGATCAAGTGTGTACTATTTAGCGTTGGAGTGTCTTATATTCGTTGATTTGTCAAAGATGCCTACGCTAGCAGCTTGGCTCTCAAACACGACGAAACTCGCAATGCGTGGACCTAATTTCATCTAAAGCTCTATTATATCGAAGCAGTACAATTTATATTTTTTAACGAAATTAGATATTCTGACAGACACATTTAACAATAAGTCCTTTAAATTTATGGACGTTGCATTATGCACACTATATTTTACAAAGCATTAAAGATATCTATGCGTCAGGTGTATTTTATTTTCGTTATATTATTATGAATTAACCAGACCCGGATTAATTTTCTAGAGGACAAATCTGTGCAGTAAAAGAATCCGCAAATGTACGTCTGATCCGATTGACTAATTTCAAAAATTCGTGTGTTTATTAAGAAAGACGTTGACTGAAGTGGGACATGAATTCTCTAAACATTCTATTCAATTTAATGAAAAAAAATTCAAAAGACGGAACACTGAAAAAGCAATGCAATCGAAATGTATCGTCATTGTCTCTGTTTACCGAAAAGATATTTGACTAGAGCTCCGTTAAGAGGCATCATTTCCGGTTGATCTAATTCTGTTTCAATACAGCTAATTTTAAGTGGTTATACAATGTATTATAGATGTTTGTACGGTTCTGCGAATGAGAATCTTTGCAATACAGGGATGTCTATTCTACACTGGATGCATGAATAAAATATCTTATATTGATCATATAACATGTACTATGTAATCTTATATGCACGGGTCGTCATTATTCGCTCATAAGACGACTTCACCTACATACTGCACAGACCCAGATCTACCGTCGCATAATGCGCCGGCAGATCCGAGTCTTTGTAGTTTGATGCGAGCAACCAGTAGAAAAGACAACATACAGCCTGATCTGCAGGCGCATTACGTGATGGCTGAACAAGATCTTTGTAGTTGGCAGTTTGATCGACCTATAAGTGTGTATAGACGGTACTTCAAAATCTGTACAAATGCAATGTATAATGTGTGCACCCGCGATAAGGAAGTATCAGAGGTATATTTTGGTTACGATTTGTATAAAAAGCCTACGCAACTTTTCGTTATGGTATTGTTTGTATATATCCAGAAAGTTTCGCAAAAATAGCTATGACTGTATACCTTCCAGTTTCATCACTTGTTCATTGATGGTCATCTTAAGACTGAAGGGCGAATAGAACGACATGATTCATGGAATAACGTAAATTTCATTGATGAATATTCACAATTGTTACCTTTACAGCTAGACCTCATGACCCAGCTGAGAACAGTTGAACAATGACAGAAAAGTTAACAAACAAGCAATTGTTTGCTTTCGCTTACGTCAATGTTATTTGCTAAAACATTCTTTCAACAATCCGTTTTTTTTGTGTGCGTGTCCACGTGTTTTTTTAAAAATAATCACATACATACATACATACATACATACATACATACATACATACATACATACATACATACATACATACATACATACATACATACATACATACATACATACATACATACATACATACATACATACATACATACATACATACATACATACATACATACATACATACATACATACATACATACATACATACATACATACATACATACATACATACATACATACATACATACATACATACATACATACATACATACATACATACATACATACATACATACATACATACATACATACATACATACATACATACATACATACATACATACATACATACATACATACATACATACATACATACATACATACATACATACATACATACATACATACATACATACATACATACATACATACATACATACATACATACATACATACATACATACATACATACATACATACATACATACCAGGGCAGATAGCGCTCTTGATTATTATATTTTTGATAAAGCTGAGTTTTGCCAATAAAAAAGTTATTTTTAGAATGCTGTTGATACCTCTTTTTCATTTACAAATTCTGTACATTAACTATACATTTATCCCACAAAACTGAAATACTGTTTCATCCATGTTACACAGAGGAATATTAATCATCTCGAAAACCTTTTATAGATGAGCTGGACATTTTTGTCGTACGAAACTATCATCATCATCATCATCATCATCATCATCATCATCATCATCATCATCATCATCGTCGTCGTCGTCATCGTCGTCATCGTCATCATCATCGTCATCATCATAATCATCATCGTCATTATCATCATCATCATCATCATCATCATCATCGTCGTCGTCGTCGTCATCATCGTCATCATCACTACCATCGCCATTATTATCATCACCATTATTATCATCATCATTGGAAACATTTGGGATGAGTGCTATGCAAATATTAAGTTAAAAGTATATATATATATATATATATATATATATATATATATATATATATATATATATATATATATATATATATATATATATATAAGAATTTGCAAAGCCATATAATATTTTATATTGTTTATGTTACAGAGACAAGGGTGCAAAGTTGCCTGCAGCTTCATACAGACGCCAACTTTAAGTATGTACAGATTTGTTTCCCTAAATAAATTATTTCTCGAAACTTTTGTATGGATAAGCAAATTTCATACCATGCTAAGAGTAACATTTAATTTGGAACTCAAATATTAAGGAACTGACCAGTACTGATTATATTTGGATTAAATCCCAAAATTATATTTAATTTAAGCTCTTTGATGAAATAAACATTTTTTAAAACACAGAAATGGATAAAAGCGTGTTTCAGGTAATGTTATTTTATTATATTTTACAGGTAACATAATCTGTGTTTCAAATACGTTTTTTTTTATATCACACACCTTTAAAAATATTTGTGTCTAATTTTCTTATTATTATTATCCTATCTCGTAGGTACCATAATCCCTGGAAATGATAGCTGGGAGTTTGCAGAAAAGCCCGTGGTAATGACAAAAGAAGACCTACAGCAAGCATTGATGATTTGGTCGCGGCCACAACCCCGGGTAAAACTAACATCAGAGTCAAACCAATTTGTCGTGTATGTACTGATGTCCAGGGATATTCTACACAGAAATAATACTACATCAAACTGGATGGAGACTCTACAGGTAGTGGTTGCTCTCTCTCTCTCTCTCTCTCTCTCTCTCTCTCTCTCTCTCTCTCTCTCTCTCTCTCTCTCTCTCTCTCTCTCTCTCTCTCTCTCTCTCTCTCTCTCTCTCTCTCTCTCTCTCTCTCTCTCTCTCTCTGCATTACCAGTCACAACACAAAGAACACGTAGAAAAATTGATGGCAAAATCAGAGGTTAATTTTAAATCAAAGGTTAATGTTTCAAAATATAAAATGTAAGTTATGAAACTCGGATAAAAATCATAATATACCTAGCTTTTGTGTTCAGAACGTTTGCTCGGATGCGGGAGGTTGCTGGTTCGATTCCCGGCTGAGTCTCACCAAAGACTTTCAAAAATGGTACTCACAGCTGCCTCGCTTGACGCTCAGCATTAAGAGGTTAGTGTTAGGACTGGTCGGCCTGGTGTCAGGATAATGTGACTGGGTGGGACATTATGCCACATGTCTTCGGCATGATGCTCCAGTGCTAGACATCGCTATAAACTGTCACAATGCAGACATCGTAGCGATTTGACTGAACAATTGTTAAGTCTATGTTAAAAATCTAAATCACACATCGCACTGAGTTGACTCCCACGTGATCTTAATTTCGCCATGGTTTTGGGGATAAATCCGATTTTTACATGTAACCCACTGGTGATATACTGGTCAATAAAAGCATTGCGTAACCAGCTACGTATTGTTTAGCTGATGATTTTTTTTTCCAGCAGAGTTCTCGTTTTCAATTTATCACGTTGATCTTTAATTCTGTACTCTTGCATTTGCTACGTATTTAGGATTTAGACAAATAATTTCTTGTAAATGTCAATGCATTGTTTTGCTCCTTTATAGGGTTTCACTGTTCTGTATTTAGATGGACGTACTAATTTAATGCAATACAAATGCACTATTTTGCTACATTTATAAGATTTCACTGTTCTGTATTTAGATGGACGTAATAATTTAATGCAATACAAATGCACTATTTTGCTACATTTATAGGATTTCACTGTTCTGTATTTAGACGCAAGAAAGAATTTATTCACATAAAAATTTATTACAATTTAAATGCAAACGTTTCTCTTTTCTCTTTGCACAACATTCATATAATCCACTGAAATGTGGAAACATTAAATCAATGGATTATAAATCATCTTATTACATTACATATTATATATTACATATTACATATTACATATTCACGGAGCTGATACATGCAAATAACAAAATTCTGCTCACGAAAAGGCAAGATTGAACCAAAGAACTAATTAAAACACATTGTTGGAGGAAATTCGACATCCTGTTTGTAAATCGAGACAACTATAAACACTAAATTGTCCAAAGGTATTCACACAAACAAAAGCACACACACACACACACACACACACACACACACACACACAAACACACATTTTGTTTAAGTAAAGTTTCGACTTATCTTTGAAGTTTCAAGAGCTCAGGACTTTCATTTACATTTTTATTTGCGTGTTCATATCGACCGCGTATCAAGACGACATCACACGATTGGTGAAGTGATGTACTTGATAGGTGTTCATATCGACCGCGTATCAAGACGACATGACACGATTGGTGAAGTGATGTACTTGATAGGTGCCGACTCTATCGAAAATTGACTAATCTGCTCAACTTCATGTCAAGATTTGTTTGTGGCAAAATACTAGTTTCAAACTCAAGTTGTTCAGCTAAGATATCTTATTTGGGTTCCAAACTCAAGAAGGAAACTAGAGGCCACCTGAGGAGTTCGATACCTGTCAGTTTTCGTATATGAACGTTTAGAAGTACACATCCGTTTAGAAGCACATATTTGGATCATAATGTAGCTTCCGCGTGACATGTCTTGTCTACTTCATTCTTCCCGTCATTCGTGTTGGTAAGGACACTGCGCGAATTATGCTATATTGACATATTTACAACAATAGTACTAAAACATATTGCCATTATTTTGGGCGTAGTGTGCTGTTATTGTTTTGTGGAGCAATTTTAGGCATATACTTCACTCATCGTCTGGCAGCTTGAACTGTAATCAAACATATCATCTACACTGACCTAGAAGAAGCTGCGTGAGTCTGAATTTTCACTAAGATCCTATCACATACTGCATATACCAGTGTTTAACTTGTGCCATAAGGACAGGCTGATACGACGATTTCTTAAAATTTCAACAAGCCTAGGTTTTATGTCTATCGAAAGTGATTTTGTGGCAATATCGGCAAGTAGGCTTACACAATTAAAGTGCGTGCAATCAGTAAATTAAAGATAAATCTTGTTTAAATGAAAATTGATTTACTCACAATAAATGTTTTGTTTTTTTATTATAATTTTTTTCCGTTTCCCGGGCTAACAAAAAAAAAAAACAAACCATAGGTTAAAATTAAATAAATAAAAATAAATTAAACAAAGTCAGTTATGGTGAAATAAAATAATCAAATGTTCCCTGTTATTGTGATATTTTTTCAACTAAATCACATTTTTATTGAGTATTTTTTCTTTTAATAAACACAAATGAATCCTTAGTTTTAACGTCAGTATCAAACTGGAAGGCTTCACGTCATCATTATTATCCAACACCTCTTTCAAAGATTTACCCTCTTTCCCTAATTGTTTTGCTATCTCCTTACAAATTTACACCAATATTTATGTTTCCAGCCAAATATACACAATCGTAGCCTAAATACGTAAGTCCTGTTTATTTTCATACTCAGCCTTACATTGCTGTACAATGTTCGCACAGAAAATTAACCCCATTAAGAAGTGCACAAGTTCCATACATACATACTTATGGCGGTCTTCCTACCGAAATACCATACTGTGTTGTCTGTTATCTGACGGCTACATCTTTGCTGATCTGGGACTTTCTAATCTTAAAGTTAAGTAAATGGCGGCATAAATTGTTAGATTTGTTATCAGTTGGGGCAAACCAGAGTTCACTGGAACCTTTTCGGTGCCTTTGGGTTTCATCATTGGAACTGATGCTGAGAGAAGGAAAAAACCAGTTTCATCTGAACAGCATTCCACTGGCATGAAAATACGTACATTGTCACTTTTATAGTTATATCCTAGAGGACCATTTCGATTCTCTGAATGAAACTTGTGTTAAAATGGAAAATATATACATAAGTTATTTGCATGTTCGATGTCAATCCTATTGACGATATCTCGAATGTATGCCGTTCAGACAACTTACCTTCGAGAAAGAGACTGATACAGAAGTTGAGAATGCATCGAACTATTGTTTTTCAATCACAACTTGTCCATCAATCGTACGGTCAGTCCAGTCCTAGGAATAGCCCTGGTGGTCCAGTTAGACTGCGATTTCTTTTATTTGAAAAAAAGATTCTGACAGGCAAACAAAATGTATGATTTTCCATGCAAATTATGCGCCGATATACATCTTTATCTTGTCTAGCAGAAACATCAGAGGTTATCCAAATGAACTACCTGTTCGATAAAATTTAGGCGGCAGTGGTATTTTTTTTGTTGTTTAAAAACTTGTTCATTCGAATGAAGCTCAAATGAATTAGAATTACATGCCCTCTTATATTTGATAGTCTGAGTGTATTTTCTTAAAACCAGTATATGTAGCCACTTAAAATAATATAAATTACGAGACTCGATATAACTCACGGCGTTCGAAATGCTTCATCGTTTCTTACTTGCGCTGGCATTTTAAGAAAAATAATGAAATACTGGAACTTCCGAGGTTTCTCAGCTGATATCGCGCAGTAAGTGCGCTCGACCTTCGTTAATGTTAAAGGTTGACGCGTAGATAATGAACCCTGCGGGTGTCAGTCAGTCCAGCATGGTGCGTGCTTACTGGATAAACAAATTGAGGGGAGCCAACTACCATCAGATATGACATTAATTTTGGTCAGATTTCAGCTGATGAGCTTGATTATTGATCCGGATTATCAGCTACGCTAATGCAGGAAACACGAGAGGGGTTAGCGAGCGCACCACAGATTAAACTCAGTGGTTGTCTTTTAAGTTCAACCGAAACCGCGGACGTTGACATAAATCCAATAACTGAAAACCAGTATGGTTCATGAAAACAAAGTTGAACTTTTTTGTCATTGGAAATCAGAACAAAAACAACATTTATACCGTGCATTATATTGTATCAAATGTATTTAATGTATTATCTATGGCCCAGTTGGTGACGACATGCGATCGTTTTACTGCAAAAAGCTTTTGAGTCATGGTGACTAGATGGGGGACCAACTAACTCTGAATTAGCGACTACTAATCCTTGTGCATGCCTTTTCAAGGGGATTCGAACAAGAGCCTGTACCGTAAGGTAGACATAACATTGTTCATTGCTCAACTATATATCCTGCCAACTCTAAAATCACACGATTTTGAAGCTCAGTTACCTAAAACGTGCTCAAGTCGTACAAAATCTCTTTGGAACAATTTCGCATTAAATGGAATATACTAAATAATATATAGGGACAAGGGATGAAAGTAACCAATGCAAACAATCATACCCCCCACTGCATGTAAAATATATTTTCTCCCCATTAAAATTTAAAAGTCATCAGCATTGAAGACTACAGAGCCTTTCAACAGAGGGTAATTAATCGATTCACCAACTCTAATTATTGCAACATCAGTGCGCATACAAACAAATGAACATAATTTCCTTCTGTGGTGGTCCAATTTGATAACCCACAGATGATCATTGTTAGTCCAATAAATCTGCCCCACACCTGATTAATATTGCACCACTACAGGTTAGGGGGTGATTTATTGAGTTCGATCATTGTAGGCATTCAAATTATATGTGAGAAAAAAAAAAAAAACAATACCGCAGCGAGGATGGATAGAGATAAATCGATGAAACAAAGGAGATAAAATGTAAATATTCGTAAAATGTGGAAGATTTTAAACTTGATCTGGAATTATTACAACAGCCTCTTCCGCTCTAATTTCCCGGATAATAATAATAATAATAATAATAATAATAATAATAATAATAATAATAATAATAATAATAATCTATTTTTGAGATTAGATTTATTGTAGAATTGACCTAGAATTTGCAGATGAAAAAACTAAAAGATTTCGTTGCATTCGCAACTTTTCGGGCAATCCTTGTTTCTTAAGCCGCCGAATTGATTGGTGACTAAATTTAAAAATTCTATGCTGATAATTCACTCAAGATGGGGTCGGGGTGGGGAGTTGGGATCGGGGTGGCAAAATCGACTATTATGTGCGGTCACCGTCTCAGTGCTAAAATCGACGATATTTGCACAACATTTAACCTTTGTGACCTAAGAAAGTGTACTAGACTTTGTCGAAAATATGGCAATCATTTTTAAGGTTTTCCTTTCTAACCAAATTTTTTTTCCTCACCTAAAGTTTATTTATACACTTTTTGAATTCATATGTTTAAGATATTCGCGGCGCCCCTCCCCATTAAGAAAATTAAATGGTTGACCCAATGTTTAGTCAATGGGATGCAAACAAGCTCTTTACGTTAGTTAACATTTTGTTTTGAGAGGGAATGCGGCTTTAAAAAGTCTAAATGTACATTTAAATGCATTGTGTAAATATATTCCTACCTATTTAGCCATAACTCGTTTGTGTGCAATATAAGTGTAACTTTGTGGTTTCTGACAAGAGTGTACGTGGCAACAGTAGGATTATGTGGTCCCAACATTATTCCGAAAGTTGCGTACATCAGGTTAACACTAAAATGGCCTCACTACTGGAATACTACCATTAAAGACATCAGTACAAATGTCATGTAGGGCAAGAAAACGCAGTACTGTCTCGTAGTGTCGAAACTGTATGTCATATATAACGAACTCTTATGTAAAACTTCAAAATAAAACATGAAATAATTGTTCAAAATTAAGATCTCGGTAACTCCAAGAGGTAAGTGTTAGGACTGGTCGGCCTGACATACAAACTGTCACATTGCAGACATCGTAGCGATATGACTGAAAATTTATTAAAGCTGCGTTAAAAACTGCAAATCTAAAACATGGCAGGATGTTTCTTTACTTTTGATTGCGCTCTTATTTAAACGGCATTAATTCCAATTGGCAGAGCATTTTGGTTGCTTTAGCAGATTTCTTTGCTTCATTTACTTGTATGAAGCCTTCAAAACTTAGTTTTATATTTGGAAACATACTATGTTGTACGCCCAAGTGTGTTACTAGGGAAGTCGGTCTGCATGTAATTTATAACACCTGTTTCAAAATATACCAGATAAGTTGTATTCAGGTAATAACATAAATATATATGAATAAAGTTTGCATCTGCAACAAATCAAAGTGTACTACATAACTCGTTTTATTTTGCATATGGAGATTACAGAGTAAATATTTTTCTTTTCTAAATTATTATCAGGCTTTTTAGGTATCATTGGCCCAATTGAAACAATTGTTTATTATTGCATCATACAGTAGCCCAAAAATTGTTTCTTGGAGATCAGCTGATCTATTATGAATCCTACTTGACGTGAAGAAAAGTGGCACAAAAGTCTAAACAAAAAAAAAAAATGTTTATTGAATACAGTTTCTTGACTTTGGTCTAGGATGATTCGGTCCAGTTCAGAAAAATCAGAATCATTTGTACTGGAAGTTATGTAATATAATTTAAATAGTACTTTTCCCAGAAAACGGTGAATAACAAATGCTGAATGTTGGATGTTTCGAGTGCATATTATCGCTTTAACAAACATAGGATAGTCTAGGTGTAGGCTTGAAATTCTTTTAGTAATACATGTAAAATTTACAATTAAATGCATGTACTCCAAAAATTACTTTAAAGTAGTTTCTTACTCTATAGATATACCTAAAACCATCAAGATAGATTTTCTGTTATTGGCATAAACCAGTTCTGTAAAATAAAGGCATCGATGATTATGAACAGTGAGTGAGTGAGTGATTTAGGTTTTTAACGTAGCTTTAACAATTTTCAGTGTGGCAGTTTATAGTGATGTCTAGCACTGGGGCATCATGCTGCAGACACGTAGCATCATGTCCCACTCAGTCACATTATCCTGACACCAGGCAGACCAGTCCTAACACTAACCTCTTAATGCTGAGCGCCAAGCGAGGCACCCGTTAGTACCATTTTTGAAAGTCTTTGGTATAACAGCCGGGGTTCGAACCCGCGACTTACCGCATCTGAGGCGGACGCTCTAACCACTAGGCCACCGGAGCAGATTATGGACAGAATAGACTTAATATACCATTGATACTATAGTAATATAATCAAGTTTGTGTCCTCTAAAACAAATGTTAACTGCAGGATTATATTATATAATCTTCCCCTCACAATTCATGTGATACTGAGGTACCGTACAGAACAACTAGACAGTTATGAATAATAGTTTTTAGGTATTGAAAACAATAAGAATATAAACATGGCGGGAAAGTTAGTAAACTGTTGATGATATTATGTAAGGTGAATCACTGCAATTTTTCTAGTGACATTTTGTTTAGCTATTTAGTCCTTTATTTTCTACCGTAATTGTGTTGCCATGTTTTTAACAAAACGAATCCGTATTATTCGCACCTCAGCAGATTTTAAGTTACCTGTGTTTTTACCCCAAAGTACAGTAGTTCTCAAAGCGTATTAGATAGAAACCTTGATTTCCCATCAAAAGATAACATAATTCTTATTACCGACCGTTAGATTAATAAAGGTGATGCGCCTATATGCGGAATCTATTACAAGTGACTTTTAATGCTATTCTTTGTCGAGTGTTGTATAATGATTTGAAAAAAAAATCATATAAGGCGCGCGTCATTTGGGAGAGATTGTTTTAATAGGAATCCATATAATTCTTCACTGTTTTTCTACAACAAGAATATTAACAACTTTTCTAATATTTTTTCAAGAATTCGCGGGTTCAAACCCCAGTCGAGTCATACCAAAGACTTATAAAAATTGTACAAGCAGCTGTCTCGCTTGGCGCTCAGGATTAAGAAGCCTGGTGTGAGAAAAATGTGACTGGGTGGGACTTGATGCTACGTGTCTGCGGCATGATGTCACAGTGCTAGACATCGCTATAAACCGACAATGCAGACATTGTAGCATAATGACAATAAATTTTTAAAGTTACGTTAAAAATAATAATAAAAAACCCAACAACACCAACACTTCGTCTCAAATACAATTTATGAATGTGCGTCAGTATATGGTCAACATACGCACGCTCTGGACCAGTCATAATAAGGTTGCTGCAATGAAAGGCGTCAAATTACTCTTTAAATGAATATTACTTGCACAGAACTTAGTCATTTAATTGAAGTTGTTTCATTTTCCAGTTCAGCCAAGTTTTCGTATTTTTTTATATTAATAACTGGGTTGGTCATTAAAATATACTTTCTTGATCGTTAATCTGCGTGAGGAGATGTCTGCTGAAAATGACTCCCGAACGGTTAAAGGTCATGCCTCATAAGACATATTTTTCACAAAAGTAATTGTCGAAATCGTGGTAGGTGTCCTTTGCAATATTTGTTCAAACAGTACTCTACTTTTATGCTCGCTTGAAAGTCAACTGCAAATTTTGGAAAACCTAGACATGCCGTTGCAAAATGTTCTGGTAGATCTGCGTCTATTTTTTTGTCAGGAGTAAACAGTGGAACAGATAACAAACACATGATCTGCCATCGCATTATATTGTTGGCATTTGGAATCTATGTATATGCGATTGTATTCGGTATTTTTTAATAACTGATTCTGTATGATCATTTTACATTACCTAACTAGACATGGGTTGTATAACTAGTACATAACCGTTATATTAGAGAGATACTACGGTATAGGTAGTCAATTGGCAACTTACCAGGCAGTTTGCCTCAAACTTAAATCCTTGGCGGTTTAACATTCCTCGTGTTGTAATTATTTAACCAAAGATTTCAGCAATTTCTTATACTAATTCTGCTCTACGTTAGTCCATATAGATGAAGTTGTTCAACATTGCTTATTTATTACCACCTTGTTTTGACATCAATGCATTTTCTTGAATAATCCTACCGTTTTCAACTGATTCAATATTATTTGCACTGAAAAAAGTTGTGACTGAGAAGCATTTTTAAACGTTGAGCAATATTAAAAAAAACTTTATTACAAACTTTACTCAAACATACATCTTTTAGGATCTTATTCCAAATATTGTCGAAAATGATGAAAATTGTACACAATTCATATCTATATTTTATTTACTTCAGACGAAGAATGGTATAAAGTGGCCCAAGGCATATCTGTAACTAAAATTACGAACCTCTGGTTTCTTAGTATCTCCATCATAATTTGTGACTGTGTAAAAATAAAAAAAAAAAACACAAAATGTCTCAACACCGGAAATGACTATCAGTATTAAAAGACGAACTTTACAAGACATGCGCAAGAAAGTTCTTGATGCACTTCAGTAGGCTTCTTTAGCACATATGCAAGTATGTTCTTGAAATATCTCTGTCCGTACACAGTAGTGCGTTAATTCATTTAACAATCGTATTTTAAGATTGTTGTGCACATTTGTTATATGAATACCTACTGAATGGAGCCAGAAAGCTCGAAAGCACAGCATTGGCCTGTCGACACTTATAACGCGAAATGAAAATCATGTGCTTAGAGTTCTTTGAGGAAGTTCTTAGAACGAGACCATGTTGATGCATAAACTTCTGGCGTAAAACAAGTCGCTGACAGGTTCTATTTGCTATACTTCAAAGGCAAATAATTAAGATACATACATACATACATACATACATACATACATACATACATACATACATACATACATACATACATACATACATACATACATACATACATACATACGCACGCACGCACGCACGCACGCACGCGCACACACACACACATACATACATACATACATACATACATACATACATACATACATACATACATACATACATACATACATACATACATACATACATGAATTAAACATTTTAATTTCTTACTAGACGGCGTCCACCTACGCTCTGATGGAGCTGAATAAACTACCCTACGCCCCGGAATTTTGGCTGCTGGCGGTCAACCAAACTGGGACAATAGCGCAGTTAATGTTCGACTCCAATTACTGGACAGAACTATCCTATGAACGACGTAAGATTTACACTAACGCAATATCTGTGTTGAACTCGACTGTTATAAGTTAAAATTACTCTCTAGTTGGGTGGGAATGTGATGAGTAAAAGATGTGATATATTTGTGTTCTATATATTATGATCTCATATATCAATCTCACATTGTGTACATGATGATTTGTACAGTACCTTAATGAGTATCGTATACATGATGTTATAAGTAGAGTGAAGTGCAAACTGCTTAGATCCAGATCTATCTCTGACCAGTCAGGGTGAATGCAGTTTTTGAGGAGTAATCAGTACAAAATGCAAAACAGACTTCATCTACCGGAGCATAATCCCACATCTGATCACGTGGTCTGTGTCGTTTACAATTGGACACGACTTTGCTCTATCAGACAAGGTACCTGATATCTCATATAAGTTTGTTTTCTTACAGCCAAATAATTTACATTTTACAAAGAATACATTAGATCCAACCAAGTCCTACAAGTTCATGAAAGATGAACGCATATAGCTTTGATATAATAACGTTTTCAAAATAGCGTCAGTCTGTGAGCGATATCTCACACGATTTGATCAATTCTTGCACATTTTGTAATTGCTTAACTGTTTTGAAGGAAAATTTAATTTGTTTCATAAAGCACTGAAAATAAATGCAAAGTCTGGACTGCGAAGATAAAAGCAAACACTTCAGCACATTATATAAACAAGCTGATTGGTGAATAAATCAATGTAAAGGAGTAAATGAGTATAAATGAGATGAATGGTTAAAATCACAGCACTGCGTGCTTGAAACTGTTCTATATCCGGTCATTGCAACGTGACCGATATATTAACTAAAGGTTGCGCTCACCTTGTTATTATGTACTTTTGAGAGAGTTACCTATGTAAGGTGACGTTGTTTTTATTTAAAACAAACAATGGAGAGAATGTTGGCATACCTCTATGCTACTACGATGTAATGTGGCTGACATTTCATTGTATATTGTACTTTTGGAAATTGTAAATAATCGTAGAACACTGCTAACTAAAATGACTGCTCCATTGAGCTCCAAAAATCAACCTGAATTTGCCTAAAGTACACCATCCTTGGGAGCCATCAAAATAGGGAAAATTAATTTTGCCAGACTAGAAAATATCAGCTTCTAAAAGTGCAATGAATGAATTATCAAATATAAAAAATAATGAAAAAAAGTTATCGGCTCTTATTTTTATACAATTTACCTCTGAAGTTCAGAAAGTGAAAATGAGCAAGTGAAGCTAGCACTTTTTTTGTAAGGTGCACATCTGGAGTAAGACCAAGCTGTATAATCTATAACCCATATTACACCCATCGATCATACACCAAAATAAAGGGAATTAAAGGTTCTTTTGAACAGTACCTAAGATATACAAGGTCTTTTTTTAAATAGCCAGTATAACTAGTGAGGAAACCTGGGGAAATTCATTTTCTTTAAAATGCTAACCCTATCTTAAATGCGAAACTGTTGAGCGCACCAAAACGACATTGTTGCATAGATTCTATGTGCCGTCTTTAAACTCCATTTTAAAGGCTTACTTTCTAACTGTAGATGATATACCTATTCCTCCGAGGAATGAAGAGGTAAGCGGCTTAGAGGCCAGCGTTGAATATGATACAAGCTCCACACTGAACGTTTCCATGGATATTCAAGTAGTGGATGGTGAACTAAAGCCAACCTTTATGTGGATCCTTCCCATGATTCCAGGGAAAATCATGCAGGACTATGCACTTCATTATTTTTTGGACCACTGTGATTGTGATCTACCTCCAGACCATTATGAGCAATCACTGCGTTTCGAGAATACGGATGTGAATAAAAAAGTGAGTTTCTTTCTCCATGTAAAATAGGGCGCATGCGACGTGTATAGCCCATAATTACTGCGTATTTATCACATAATTACTGCGTATATATCCCATAATTACTACGTATATACCCCTTAATTACTGTGTATATACCCAAAAATTACTGTGTATATACCTTGTAATTATTGCTTATATGCCCCATAATTACCGTGTATATACCACATAATTACTACTCATATATCCATAATTACAATGCCACGTATATACCCATTAATTACTGTGTATATACCCAATAATTACTGTGTATATACCTCGTAATTACTGCGTATATACCCTTAATAACCGTGTATATACTACATAATTACTACTCATATATCCATAATTACAATGCCACGTATATACCCATTAATTACTGTGTATATACCCAATAATTACTGTGTATATACCTCGTAATTACTACTGCGTATATATCCATAATTACCGTGTATATACCACATAATTACTACTCATATATCCATAATTACAATGCCACGTATATACCCATCGTTACTGCGCCACAGTCGAGCTTGCATAAATTACTGATAACTAATATGAACTCGAATATTCCTTCCTTTGAATGCTTCAAACAAGTGTGATCTGTGAAACATTTAACTTCTGTTCAAGAGATTAAAATTTTTGAACATTCATTAACATCGCCATTTACACACTTGGTTTTATAAGTTCAGTTTCCTTTTATGTTACTTGTATGGCAACTGGTTACCTTTTCCAACGAAAGCTTAAATAGTGGTTCCTTGTAATTTTTAAATTATAGTATATAATAATGACACGTGCAACATTTGAGTTTTCCCGCAGCAGGTGGGATGGTTTTTTGTGGTCTACTTTATATATAAGTGTTGAAAGACATGCACTTTGATAGGGTTTGATATGATCTCCTTGATTTCCGTTGGACCAGTTCTTACAGACAACGAAGTTACTGTTGGTACGAAATAAATCTAAACAATTGATGAAGTGTAATTTACTCTCAGTACATTATAGTACGATTGTCATATAATCAATAATAAGTAAAACTGAGTTTCCCAAGAAGTCCAATATAACCAAGTTTTGCAAATAATGAGATGAATTCTTTGACTAAAGTAAAGATCATAAGTGTTCAAAAAAAAAACTTAATTGCATACAAAGAAATGTTGCATTTAATCGTTATTGATGATGATGATGATGATGATGTTGTTGATGATGATGATGATGATGATGATGATGATTTTATTATTATTATTATTATTATTATTATTATTATTATTATTATTATTATTATTATTATTATTATTATTATTCGAAAATAGGCTACATTTCATCTCAAGAAGATCGCATTTAGTGCACAGTACCGGCTTCTGCTGGAAATGGAGGATGACAAGGATAAATGGTACGCCAGAATAAGATTCTACACCCCAAAGTGTGTGGAATTTGAGGCCCTAGAGTTTAGCAAATGTCGAACACAGGCATCGACCTTAATTCAAAGCTCCAAAGGCGATGATAGTAATGGTAAGCAGAAAGTATTAAAGGAAAAATCAAACAAAAATATATACATTTAAATGTTGCACGTTACCAAAAATAGACATACTGTACTTCATCAGCAATAATTTAATTATTATGTTCCTCATTTTTGTTGTTCTTTATCTGCGAGTTTGTTTCGCCATTATAATTAATATCATCATCATTGTTGACACTATTTAACACAATTATAATTGACATCATCATTGTTGACACTAATTAACACCATTATGATTAACATCATCATTGTTGACACTGTAATTAGCACCATTATAATTAACATCGTCATCGTTGTTGACACTAATAGATACCATTTTATTTAACAATATCATTGTTGACACTGTAATTAACACCATTATAGCTAATATCATAATTGTTGACACTGTAATTTGCACCATTATAATTAACATCGCAATCGTTATTGATACTTTAATAGGAAAAAACAATTGATTTGTTAACTTTGCATAAAATATCTATCAAACGTTTCTTTCAGTTACAACGAAACTTGACAGTAACGATAAAAGTTTTACAGCAAGCATTAAAGAAAATACATCAGCATCTGGTAGGTTGATATTCCCATGAATACATTAGCATCTGGCAGGTTGATGTAACGTGATATTCCCATGAATACCTTAGCATCTGTTAGGTTGATGCAACGTGATATTCCCATGAATACATTAGCATCTGGTAGGTTGATGTAACGTGATATTCCCATGAATACATTAGCATCTGGTAGGTTGATGTAACGTGATATTCCCATGAATACCTTAGCATCTGTTAGGTTGATGTAACGTGATATTCCCATGAATACATTAGCATCTGGTAGGTTGTTGCAACGTGATATTCCCATGAATACATTAGCATCTGGTAGGTTGATGTAACGTGATATTCCCATGAATACATTAGCATCTGGTAGGTTGATGTAACGTGATATTCACATGAATTCATTAGCATCTGGTAGGTTGATGCAACGTGATATTCCCATGAATACATTAGCATCTGTTAGGTTGATGCAACGTGATATTCCCATGAATAAATTAGCATCTGGTAGGTTGATGTAACGTGATATTCCCATGAATAAATTAGCATCTGGTAGGTTGATGCAACGTGATATTCCCATGAATACATTAGCATCTGGTAGGTTGATGTAACGTGATATTCCCATGAATAAATTGGCATCTGGTAGGTTGATGTAACGTGATATTCCCATGAATACATTAGCATCTGGCAGGTTGATGCAACGTGATATTCCCATGAATAAATTAGCATCTGGTAGGTTGATGTAACGTGATATTTCCATGAATACATTAGCATCTGGTAGGTTGATGTAACGTGATATTTCCATGAATACATTAGCATCTGGTAGGTTGATGTAACGTGATATTCCCCCATGAATACATAAGCATCGGGTAGGTTGATGCAACGTGAGATTTACATGAATACATTAACATTGGGAAGGCTGATGTAATGTGATATTCCCATGAATAGATTAGCATTGGGAGATTGATGTAACACTATATTTCCTCCATTGCATCAGCATCGGGTGAGTTGATGCAACGTGACATTCCCATGAATACCTTAGCATCGCGTACTTGATATATAACGTAATATTGCCTTGAATACATTAGCATTGCGTAGTTGAATAAGTAGTATCGGGTAGGTTGATGTAGCACGATTTTCACATGAATAAATAGTATCGGGTAGGTTCCTGCAACGGGATTGTCATAGGAGTACTTTAATGTTGGGTAGGTTGAGATAATGTGATATTCACTTGTTTTTACCTTTTGCAAAGGACTAGAACATTGTAAATGGTCGCATACATCTGACTGCAATTCGTATACCTAACGTTTGACATGTATGTATGTGTTTGTGTGTGTGTGTGTTTACGTATTTTAAACTGTTTCAATTGTCAAACTTTAAGTATACGAATTGCAGTCATGCTTTTACATCCATTTACAGTGATATAATGCTGTGCAAAACAAGACATGAGAATATCACACACACAAACACACACACACACACACACACACATATATATATATATATATATATATATATATATATATATATATATATATATATATATATATATATATTTATATATGAGAGAGAGAATGAGGGAAATAAATCTTATTTCTTCAATGTTTATAAACAGCAGTGCATTAATTCATTTTAATAAATCCACATATTTTGTATTGAACGGCAGTTTCTCTCTATTATTTTATATAAAATAGGATACATAGAGGATTTTATTATATTTTTTATTTTATGTATAAAGTATTCAATTTTGTTTTTCTAGGTCAGCGAAAAATACAGAATAAAAATGAACCTGATGATGGTCACCATATCGAAACTACGACCACAGAAGGTATGTTTACACACGTTTTTTTTTGTTTCAGAAAATACACAAAATTTAGGCTGTGACTCACAAGGTACTATTACTACTGCAATAAAACCTATAAATTTACGGAAATTATGTCCGATATATTTAAAATATAAAACACCCCACTAATTTCAACTTTTCCATTAATTGATATATTTAGTTACTGAAATGTCATATTAGTCGAAAGTTTGCTGTCAATTGCAATTTTTCAGTCAATTATTAGTTACAGTTTGGACGATATTCAGGCTATATTTTGATGGTCTTCCGTAAATTATTTGAGGAAGCCGAGCGGAACCCCATATGTCGGGTCAATCAAGGAAGATGAGATTAATAGATTTTGAAACTTAAAATCAATTTCTTGAAACTTAGAACAAATAATTTTGTATTGGTGTTAAACCTCTTACTAGTAACCGTTTGTAATGATTGCTATGGCGTTACGTTTCTCTGTACTAACAGCTACTTCATCAGCAGTCAAATGCTCTGGTGAGAAACGGCTTGAAAATTATTTTGAAAAATAATTATTTTAAAAATAAAATGAACACAGAAGGTTTATCAAGGCAGTAACTCTCCAATGGTTTTATGATTCAGCACAAATGGACATGCTATAGTAAATACGTAACTATTTAATTTTAGAACCAGAGAAGTGGAAGTTGCTGCTTGTCAGTAAAGTATACCAACCGGAAGAGAATGCCATGATTTACAATGTCACGTGGTCCACTGTGTTCAATCAGTCTGCAGTAAAATACAAGCTGGCGGTATACGACCACAAACTCAACAAGGTCGTTGACATCCTGGTGGAGAACGGAACCTACGCCATCATTGAAATTCCTAGCTGGTTGAACGACACTTATTTTATTCATGTAAGATTTGTCAATCTAATTGTGTCTTTAATATTGACTTATATATTATTATTATTATTATTATTATTATTATTATTATTATTATTATTATTATTAGTCTAGTGTTAATGAGTCAGTATGCTATGCAATCTTGGTTCAATGTTATATAGTTGTAACGCTTTCTTTCTATCTGCAACAATTCGCGCTTCTTTGCAAATAGTTATTCTACAATTTTGAAAACAGTTTTGGTCTAATGAAAAGGCGAAACCATATTAGTGCTATCACTTTGAACAGACATAATGTTCCAGACAGGACAGGCAGCGCCTACTACCGTGAGTAACAGTAGACGGTACTACATATTACGGTCGATCCAATATGTGTCTCCTCCTGGAAAGTCACCTCCATTAAATCTGGCGGCCGAGTAACTATATACATCCTTTCTTACTGTGAAGGCAGATGGCCCAGAGCTGTATGGGCATGAAAGATGGCGCACAGGACAATGTTGATGGCCGTGCCAACGATTTTCCTGCAATTTAATTTTTTATCAGCTGTTTTGACGCCACAAGACTACTGGTGCCCGGGGAAACCGCCTCATGTCCCTCTCTTTTAGTACGCTACACTGGCCATCCACTGCATCCGGAATCGTCTCCAATACCGTGCCAGTGGTTTCAGATAGACTTGAACGAGGTCGTGACGCGAGCAACTTTTCCTGACCAGACACAACCAAGTCTTATGGCGAATGGAGAGCGAGAAATCAGCAGGTATGGAGGTGTGGATACAGTGGAACCTCTTATTGCAGACCTGCACACATGCCGTTCATGGCATATGGTCGCTTTTCACCGGACCGAAACAAAAGTGGAACTCTGCAGCCATTTGGGAGAATGATCAACACCTTTTAGGATCACACTGCTCGCCTCTGTAGCACTAGAAAGTGGATATAAAAATGTGCCCTACACCTTCTTCCGGAGTGACCGACGTAATCAAACCACAGTTTAGTCTAAATGCTCACAAATCTCCCTACCGAATTTCAAAAGAGACTCCTACATTTTATAAAACGATATTTCCCCATCACGTCATCTCCGCGTAACCATAACCAACCCAGATGAGATCCAATACGAATTCTATGCAGACTTGGAGTCTCTCATCGTACAAGGTTCGAAGGCAGATAACTTCATTATCCTTGGTGACTTCATCGCCGCGATAAACACAAATCACAAGACGTGGCCAGGCGTCATTGAAAAAAATTGCTTTGACTGTTCTTCATTTCTTTTTTGCTGACTTTACGTCTGTGTCTGACATATAACAGAGTATGTACCATTTTTCTTCAGCTTTAACTATTTTGGTCTCAAAATCAGTATCAAGAAGACGGAAATGGCACAATGGGAATGTCTTACGTAGAGCTTACTATCACAGTGGATTGCCAGCCCTGTGAAGGAAGCTCGCACTGTGAGTAATTGGTTGTGAGGGATTGGGGTTGGGTGCTTCCAATATTTGATTTACTATTCTAGAAGTCCCACCCAAGCTTAATTTTCGTTGGAAGTTGAATTAGTGAAAGAGAGATGTACAGCTCTGAGCCCCAGGTCAGCAATTCCGACGGTTAAATGATTAAATATACAGAAAAGAGTGAAATTCAACGAATAACAATTTAACAACAATTCAATAGTCAAATGATTCAAATTTCCCTAGTTCCGCTCGACCCTTTAATGGCCTATTGTATCACTTGATTAGTGTGCGAGATAGGTTTTCACCTATCCTTGTTTTCTTTTCTCTGTGTATTCTTCTGTCCTATTGCTCTCAATTCCTTTTCCTCTTCCTCCCGGACTTTCTCCAAATTCCTTCTCCTCCTCCTCGACTTCTCTATACTCCTCCTCCTCGACTTCTCTATACTTCTTCTCATCTGCGACTTCACTATACACCTCCTCCTCCTCCTCCTTGACTTTCTCCTCCAGACTACTTTTCCTCCTTCTCCACCTTCTGTCCACCTTCTCTCCACCAACGAGACTTTTGTCAACTCCGACTGCGTCTTAAAGACTCGAGACTCAACTGAACCGGAAGTTGTCCCCAGAAAAGCTTCCTGTGAAAACACAAGGACGGTACAATATTTTTCCTTAGCCCTCTCATCTAACACTACACATATCTATCAGATAACGGCTACTAAATTTCTTTGGTCACGCATTTATTCACATCGAAATACCCATACGTTTTTGTGTTGTAAAACACATCATAATAAAAACACGGTATTAATTAACTTTTTATACATACAACTATAAAGTGCTTCATATCAGTACATACTCATAATCCGATTACACTGAAAATGTCACAATAATGAGACGCATTTCTTTACCTTATAACTCATAGAAAGTACACAGATATTCAAAAGTCCATGCTCTGATATATTCATACATCTATTGGAACTAATCTTACATACATCAATCATTTTCCCAAACTCAGAATTCAAGCATACGTAAATTCTAACATAACTCGTGCCTAAATGTACTGGTTTACTACGAAGTAACCTAATAGCGAATTACGAAATTAACTCTGACTACTAGCTAACAATCTATATAATTTGTAAATCTCGATTCCATTTATCAAATGCGCATGTAAATAAAACACTACAAAAGTAATTCTACATACTGAACTACCATAGTAATAAAGTATACATACTATAGAAATTTACAATTATGATGCCGTAATATTCTGCAAAAATGGAGCAAATAATTTACTGAACTTTTCAAAGCTTTTCTTCCTTAGAATCTGTTTCTAAGTTTTTCAGCCAAATTATCAGTGGCTCTTCGGAGTAACCCTATCTCTCAGAGACTTGTCCAGGCGTCTAATAACTCTTGTAGTTAGTTATTTGGATTATAGTTGCATTCACCTTGCAGGATATTCGCAACTGGTTAAAGCCTCGCGGACGCTGTTAGATTTTATCGAGGGGGACGGGAGTGTGCCACATCCCTGAACATAATAATGCGCTAACGGAGTGCTGTTTGATTTAGCCGACAGGTCGTGGGACAATAAGTCTCATTCGACCTGTATAAAAGGTTATCATTAGTGGGAATTAACCCACCAAACACTCATGTTGATGAAACACCAGTTTACTACGGTATGAGAGGTCGAGTTTGATAGGGCAATTCTCATATGACGTCACCCCGGTTCCGTGCGTGTACCGTCTTTGGGGCACCTGATTTTAGACGAATGGGAATCAGCCCACACACTTGTCTCTTAATGCTTGAGTAGAGAAAGAGAAAGATCCTGGAGGAGACACCAAACGCCAGCCGGAACGTACCTTAAACGCCAGAATTAATAATATCAAATTCAACCCAGTTTTCTATATAAAAAATATTTCCTATTACCAGTTTTGTGTTAGCCACAATTGCAATTAGAGTCTTGGATATAGTTTAAATTTTTTTTTTCTATCTTGGAATTTATTTTGAAAATACATAGTGTACAAATTTTTATTTACACCAACAGAAATGGTCGAAGAATAATCTTTGATAGGCGAGCTAGATCTTGTGGTTTTAATTTAAAAAGGTGGTCAAAGGATGATGTTAGGTTATCATAGTATTATCAAGTCGACATTTCAAGCTAAATTGAAATCTCTTAATAAATGGCAATTGAAGCCCTTAAAAGGGCTGCTTTTTAGAGTCCAACTAGTAGCACTTATGAAGCAAAATGAAATGCGTCAAATGTGGTGATATCTCCCATTTATACCTAGGACGGCCACTAGGATAGTCTTCCTTCATTACTTCAGTCAAGGATAATTGTTCCAATGCTAGATTATGTATGGTTATTGCATCTTGTTGATGGTAATAATGTAGTCCTCGGCAAATACACCAGGCTAGTCTGTCATTCCAGGTATTTGTCCTCCATAAATTTCATGTTGTTGACCGCTTTTCTCCATCTGATGATTGGTGATTTTGTTTTGGGTGTTTGTAGCTCCGTCAAAGCTTCGTTGTCTTCTATGTATTGGATAGCGACCACTTTGTCCTGGTAAAGATTTACAATTCCCAGTTCGCTGGCTTTGCCATAAAGGTGTTGATATACTGCCACCCAATCTTCTCCAAGGAAAGGTGGTTTATTTTTTTTATAAAATGTGGTTTGGAAGTACCCGATATGTGAGTAGAAGTAGGACTCTGAGGTGCTGGAAATGCTAAATCGTTTTTTATCCCCTTTGTCATTTTCCTCTACCGGTGTTATTTTGGTTGGACTCTTCCTAGCTTGCTGCCTTGTTACCCTAGATTGAGTGTTTTCAATAGATGGTGGTGGTGGTGACGGCAAGCATTGTTTTTGTTGCTGTTGTTGTGGGATTTTCATGATAACATCACTCTTACTTTTTACTGGCGACGCAGTTCTAGTAGAGTGAGTCAATGTATCCAGGGTACTGGGTTTCTTTGTAGATGATAATAACCCTTCTTGACCTTGAATTCTGCTCGTCTCTCTAGTCATTGTCTGTGTGTTTCGGCGCTTTATTCCCCGTTATCCCTTTGTGTCTTTTTTTCTCCATCCTCCTCTTCTCATTTGTCTTCTAGGGCCGTCTCTCCTGTCTCTTATCTCTCTGTCATAGATTATTTCCTATACCAGGAGAAAATTAGTCCTTTTTTTATCCTGCGCTCTTGTACTCCAACCGGCAGCTACCTTAAGTCCTAGACCTTTCAATGCACTCATGGCTGTGGCGGGAAACAGTTCAGTCGCTAACATCATTACTAATAATTTGATGCTTCTGCTCTCACACTCGCTCTAAGTTGTAATCGCACCCTCTATCTTAATTCCGATTGGATGTCGCTGTGTACTGATCCAGTCAAACTTAGCGGCAATGTCCTCTCGCTTTCTCTCAATATGGGGACAGTTCAGAACACGCCCCTTTCACTCTGATGGCTTCCTTTGAATTTGAACAAATGGTTCACAACTAGGTGTGAATACTACAAGTCTTTGTCTAGTTGGCACGAACTATCACTTGACTGGATATCACGGTAACCTTGCGTAAGGGATTTAATAATAGCCTGTGGCAATGTTTAGACATCAATCACATGTGTCGTAATAATACCCTAGTTTATACACTTCTTGATAACTGGGCTGAGCAAACGTGACAAAGTCCTTCCTATACAGTGGACAAGTATACCTACCTAGGCGGTTCGCTGTCACGTGCAGCCTACATTGATGACGAAACCAAAGTCAAAATTCATTTGACAGTTGCGCACAACCGTTTGGGAGCACAAAGGCATCCTTCTGAACACCAGACTGAAGGTTTACAAACCTATTCAAAACCGTGACTGTGTACAAGACATCATGTAAAGAAGCTGAACAATTTTCCGAAGTAACTGTTGTGGATAAGATTGCAGAATAGAGTTCCAAACACTGTAGTTCTCACATGGGAAGGCATTTCAAATATTTACACTCTGCTGATGAAATCGCATATGTGCTGGAAAAGCCACGAAATCAGGATGGCAGGCAACCGACTACCAATGATATTTTTCCACAGAGAGCTGAAAAAGAGAAAGCTAACTCAAGGAGGTTTAATAAAACGCCCCATAAATTCCCTCTAGTCATCTCTGAAACACTCTAACGTTAACCATGGATCTCTGGAAAATCTCACACAGGATCGTTCCACGTGGCGCAGTCACATCCATACTTGAGATACATACTTCTATGAGCAGAGAATAAATGAAGACGTGCAGTAGCACAAGGAGTCACATAAATCTCGGAACTATATCTTCTATTGATCCAGATTCTCCATACAGCGTCTCCTGTCCAGGTAGATGTAGACACATCAGATCACAAATTAGCCTACCCAGCCACTCACGTCTAACAGGAACCAAACTAGTTAGAATGCCATCAACATTTTAACTCGAAGGACGAACAACAACTAATGCAATGACATTTCAACATTCACTAAAATCTTCTGAAATATTTGATATAGCGGTTCAACAAAATTTCAAACAGTGACAAACTTGCAATCACCAGTACAGGTAACTGAAAGTAACTGGATTGTATCCTGCCTATAAACGCGACATCTGGCGGCTAGGTTAAGGGACATAACTTTCCACATCTTTAATTTTATACGATGCTGGAAATGAACAGTTGTAAGATGAACAGTTGTAAGGAAAACTAACATTCATGTTTTCTATTATATAACTTGTTTTAGGCACCGTCATTATCATTTTCTTTTTGTTTATACAAACTGTTCATAATACTCTCAGCCAGATTTATTGTCAAATTAAATTGTTCGTCTCCGATTTTGGGGTGTTATCTTGAACAGATATTAACATATGTAACATAAGTGTTTGAAATGAGTTAATTTAAATAACATGGATGTAATATCGACTTACTTTTCTCTAATTAAACATACTATTTTTTAAAGGAGCTGTGAGAAAGCCATTTTGTGTTATTGAGCTTAGTTCCGCCTTATTATCCTCAGAAATGACAGTAGGGAAAATTTATTTTCTTCGAATATTCTTGAGTTTGTACAGTAAATATAATTTTGAACCTACTTGCTTTAGAAAAGTTCTTGACAAAGATCAAAGTAAAACGTGTTTGGATGTATTATATTATTTACCTTAATTGTGCTTTCATTGATCCTTTTTTAAAGGGTGTGGCGTTATACAACACAACTTCAGGAGAAACTCGAGAGATCACCAGCAAACAATTGGTGGTTGGTGTTTCAAACGAAGACATACATGCCAAAGTCTTAGCAGTTAAAAAGAACCTTCAAGGTCAGTATGGATATCTAGAGAAGAATCAATCTTTAATTATATTTACTACTACTACTACTACTACTACTACTACTACTACTACTGCTACTACTAATACCGTTAATACTACTATATCAGTTTTACTATTATTATTACTAATGCTACTACCGTTCCAGTGGCCTAGTGGTTAGAGCGTCCGCCTAAGATGCGGGTGGTCACGGGTTTCGAACCTCGCCTGAGTTATACCAAAGACTTATAAAAGAAAATGGTACTAGCAGCTGCCTCGCTTGGCGCTCAGGATTAAGAGGTGAATGTTAGAACTGGTCGCCTTGGTGTCAGGCTAATGTGAATGGGTGTGACTTAATGCTTCATGTCTGCAGAATGATGTCCCTGTGCTTGACATCTCTATAAATTGTCACACTGAAGACATTGTAGCGATATCACTGAAAATTGCTAAATATACGTTGAAAGTCCAAATCACTCACACATACACACTACTACTACTGTTGCTGCTGCTACTACTACTACTACTAATAATAATTTCATGCACAAATTATTCCCAAAAATTGAATATTGAATGAAAATAGTCACATCTTAGACATAGCGTTAATACAAAAATATATCCACTGTTCACATAAGTAAAATACTCATACAACGGGTAATTTCAGAGTGCATTAACTGGGTTCAATCCCCAGCCGAGTTTTACCAAAGAATTACAAAAATAGTACTAACAGCTGCCTCGTTTGGCGCTCAGCATTAGGAGGTTAATGTTTGGAGTGGTCAGCATGTTGTCACGATAATGTGACTGGGTGGGACATCATGCTACATGTCTGCTGAATGATGCCCCAGTGCTATATCGCTATAAATTGCCACAATGCAGACATTGTAGCGATATGACTGAAAACTTGTTAAAGCTATATACAATTTTCAAATCACATCACATCACATCACATCACTCTCTATCTCCTTCACTCTAATGTAGCTATTTGTTTATCTGCTCCACAATGTAGAAGTAAATGTAAATTTTATTCTACTTTTAAACATAGAAAGGAATTACCAATAATCTTTTAATGTAAACCCTGCTGAGTAATCATACAATAGTTCATGCTATATTTAGTATATTATTTTTATTTAACACACTTGCTTATTATTTGTTAATGTTACATGCATTATGTAATTTGGGCCAATGGCCTACCATACCTCAATAAAGACTCACTATAAGTACTCTACTACTTTTACTACTACTACTACTACTACTACCACTACTGCTGCTGTTGCTGCTGTTACCACTATTGCTATTTCTACTGCTACTACTTATTTTAATTATAATACAATTATAGCAAGTTTTGTTTATTTTCAGTAGACGTTCAGTCAAAATTTATTATGACAGCCTCTAGAGGTCATAAAATTATCAGTATTCTATTCACAATATTTACTGCAAATAATGACTATAGGAACTATGACCGACTGAAGGCTACAAAATCGATAAATGTGTGTGTAGGAGTGAAATTAAATTTGATTTTAGCTTTTAGTCGCATTTCTTTCGAATAAATTTTTACTGGTGTCTTATTTCGGCAAAGACCGATTGCTGAATAATTATAGAGAAATTGCAGTGTTCCTTGTTTGATATTGATACACATGCTTCTTCATTATTTCATATTGTTCTATAATTTCCTATTCGTCTAGCCACGTTAATTGTATTTGTTTTGATTTTCGTTTCAGCGGAAGAAATCAGCATATTTAATGGAATTATTCTTGGTGTTAGCGTGGTCGCCAGTATCATTATACTTGGAATCATCGTTCTTTTTATCTACAAGAAAAGACAGAGCTTCAGGGACATTATCATCACTAAAACTACAGTTGCCAAGAGTAACAGCTACAAATCCAACGTTGGCTGTAAGTATTTTATGATTGATGTGTACTCTGCTTTTTATGAGATGCCATGAAATTTGAGTGATAATGATTTTCAAAAGTAGGCAATATTATCAATATAGGCTGTAATGATTAATTCCATAAACGCTGTACTCTTTAATTTCATTGGCTGTAATCTTTTATTTCATATGATGTAATAATTACTTTCAAAGAGGCGGTAATCTTTGATTTCAAAACGTTTATTTCTTCTTTCTCGTCCATCAGGTAAGGTGGATTATTCAAATCAAATGCTGATTGTCAACGATGAATGGGAACTCGACTGTAGTCGTTTGAAATTCAGCAGCCCATTAGGACAGGGAGCGTTTGGAAAGGTGGTTACGGGATTTTATGGCGAAAAAAGAGTGGCTATCAAACTCGTTAGAGGTAAAACATACTTTATAGTACAGTAGCATGAGATATGCTGATATTAACCCAATTTAGAGATAGGGGGAGCAACCGTAACTTCGTTGGTGTTGTGGGATTTGACGCCATTTTTTAACACAGATTCAATATGGCGGACACTGTAATCGGCGCATGAAGAACCCGGAGAAACCCAGGTAAGATCTAGCGATCCAAGAGAAGTTACAAGCAAGCTTTATCACATTCCCACACTGACTTAGCCCAGGACTCGAACCCTTCTGGACAGAGGCGAGATGGTAGTTATCTGCAAAGGCGAGCGCTTTAGACCACTCTGACAACAGGGGGCCCCTACCTCAGTAAAGCATCGATTCTTAATAGAAGGGTAGCTTTGCTCGATACCGACCCAGCCCAACCTATGTCTGCTCTATCCAATAATGTGTAAACGTGCCGATAATACCAACAAAAACAAAATGACAAATGAGAAATAGTCATACTTTAAGACATTCTGTAACATTTTTATATGAAACCCTTTAGGGAAAAATTATTTTAAAAATGCTGTAAATTTACTATTTTTGTTGGGATACTAGTTTGCAGGCCTTTAGCGGTTTCTGAACACCATGAATATAAGGACACAACAATAAATGCTTTGTCTAAGGAACCGATAAAAATGTTAGTTTTTGCAACACCACGAATATTGATACGATCAGCAATACTACAGATTGGCACCGTCAACAACTCCAAACAGATTGATACTGCCAACAGCACCACACATTGATACCATCAACAACACCACGTAGATTGATATCATCAACAACACCACGTAGATTGATATCATCAACAACACCACGTAGATTGATATCTTCAGCAGGTCCACGCAGATCTGATAGTCAGCAGTTTCACAAGGACTGAAACTATTAGCAACACCACGTCGACTGATACAGTCAGAAACAGCAACATCACAAAGATTGATACCTTCAAAACCATCACGAAGATTGATACCATCAGCAACACCACAAAACTGATACCGTCAGCAACACCACAAAGACTGATATCATAAGCAACACCACAAGAACAGATACCGTCAGCAACACCACAAAACTTATACATTCAGCAACACCACAAGGACAGATATCATCAGCAACACCACGAAGACTGTTACTGTCAGTAACAGCAACACCACGAAGATTGATACCGCTAGCAACAGCAACACCACAAAGATTTATATCGTCAGAAGAAACTTAATACACAGTAGTATTGGAGATACTAATATCAACCCCTATGTGTGTGTGTGTGTATGCATGCATGCATGCATGCATGCATGCATGCATGCATGCGGCATGCATGCATGTATGTATGTATGTATGTATGTATGTATGTATGTATGTATGTATGTATGTATGTATGTATGTATGTATGTATGTATGTATGTATGTATGTATGTATGTATGTATGTATGTATGTATGTATGTATGTATGTATGTATGTATGTATGTATGTATGTATGTGTATGTATGTATATATGTATGCCTCTGTGTGTGTGTGTGTGTGCAGAGAAAAAATTTATTGCCGAAGAGGAGAAGAGGAGGCAGGTTGCCGAGCAGGAAGGAGCACCACAGAACAAATCTTCAATCTCATACTCCATTGCGAGAAATACCTTAAGCATCAGTAGAATCTATACCATGTCTTTATAGATTTCAAAAAAGGCCTTTGCTTGGGTATGGCATGCAACCTTATGGAAAAGTATGAGGTAGTACAACATCATTTCAAACCTGCTGTAGGTTGTTGAGTACGTCTGTGACAAAGGCCACCATCAATGACAGCAGAGGAGATTCATTTCGAGCAACATTTGGAGTCAAAAAGGGATGCATACTGCCACATCCACTCTTCAACAATTTCCTGGAAAGGATTATGGAGGAATGCCTTGCATGACCACAAAGGCACTGTCAGCATCGGAGGAAGATCAATCACCAACTTTCGCTTCGCAGATGACATTGATGGCATACCATGAGATGAAAAAAGAACTGGCTGACTTTGTTGAGCTCCTCGACGCAACGTCCACAGCATACGGAATGAAGATTAGTGCCGAAAAATCAAACCGCTGACAAACAACACCATCGGCATCAGTAAAAAAATAAAGATTAGTGGACAGAAGTTGGAAAGAGTCACAAGCGTCAAGTACATGGGATCAATTATCACATATGAGGGCTCTAAACTAGAACTACTTTGCAGGATTGCCCTGTCAGCAGCATCCTTAACAAGTTTGAGACAAATATGGAAAGATACTTTTTGATTTTTACTTTTTAATGCGCCGCTAATGTTGCTCATAAAGCGAGTTTGGCATCTTGCGGGAATCAGCGGAAATGTCCACATCATCTCAGCACTGACCTATGTATGTATGTATGTATGTATGTATGTATGTATGTATGTATGTATGTATGTATGTATGTATGTATGTATGTATGTATGTATGTATGTATGTATGTATGTATGTATGTATGTATGTATGTATGTATGTATGTATGTATGTATGTATGTATGTATGTATGTATGCATGCATGCATGCATGTGTACTGCACGTCAGCACAATACTGGCTGTCTGGTACCAATCTCGTGTTAGGTTCGCATAGATATATAAGATGTAGTTTCATTTATATGAAATTGAGTCCTTTAATGAAGTGACACCTCTATCAAACTGAGTTTTCTTTTTCACATTCTCTTAATTTCTGGATTAAATCCGAGTTAGCAAAGCACCATCTGACCAATCAATATTTTAGCCTTGATTATTAAAATATGTACATAAGGCAGGAGGTTAGTCTGTATGCATACATGTATGTTACGTGTGTACATCTATGTGTATACGCCTCCTAAGATATACAAAACCCATGGAGAGAATTAATTGTAGTCGCTGCTACCTTTTGTCTTAATATTAAGATGTATTCATTCAGATTCCACACAGAATGATCACTTGCTATGTGGTAAGAAACACCCAGGCCTCATAGTTCTTGTTCAAGCAAAATTTAAAAAAAAAAATAAAAAGTGTTGTTCGGCCCTGGTCCTATTCCCGGGGATATATACCCGGTTGCTCCCCCCTCTCTTGTCGGCCCTGGTTCCACATACTAAGCAATCAATTTGATTGACATAAATATAACACACTCATCAACGTTCTCTAGAACCAACCCCAACCCCGAAAAAAGAGGTTTCGAGTGCCATGAATGTATTTGTTCTATGCACATATTATATTGCCATACACCTCCAAAGTATGCTGAAAATTAGAAACTAATAGAATATTCGTGCTCATTTTGTACCGCGGTGTTTCTGAAAATACGCACCACGGTATATCGCAATTGTATTAGAGACCTACAATTTAATTTTCTGTGGCAGGCACATTGGATGTTGTTTTGTTTTTCAATTTCCGGCTGTCAAATATCGTGAAAAATACCTGCGTGCATATGTGATTTCGCTTAGTCTTACTATATTTTTTGTATTGTATACTGTATATGATAATACCCTGTTGTTTTTTTTTTTATACTAACCGCTATTTAAAGTCTCATCACATTCGAGAGGTTACTTCCTTATCAGAGAACACCACCTGTTCTTTCAAATTTATTATTGTGTCTTCAGCTGTGTTTACCAATTTCAACTCGAAGTAAGAGAAATGTGTATAGTTACAAATTATGCTAATAAATATGTACATGTGCTTGATTTGGATTTTTTAACATAACTGTAACTATGACTTATGCAGTGTGGCATTTTGTTGTAATGTCTAGCACTACGGCATCATGCCGCAGACACGTATCATGATGTCCCACCCAATCACATTATCCTGACACTATGCCAACCAGTCCTAAAACTAAACTCTTAATACTGAGTGCCTGGCGAAGCAGCTGCTAGTACCATTTTTATTAGTCTTTGGTATGACTCGGTCGGGGTTCGAACTGCAACTTCCCTCATCCAAGACGGACGCTCTAACCACTCCGGCGAAATTTGTGTTAACGGTAGCTGTAAAACTCTACTATTGTATAAAATAAATTATCTTGGATCGAAAGGAGATCGTAGCCCCTCCTCCAAAAATAAATTGTTAGTACCGCTAGTACATGAATTTGCTATGTGTATTATCTGTAATCTAAATAGTGTAACTGAAGTTGGATGAACTTACACTATACCTGTAAAAGACATGGTGTGGACATTAGTGAGCTGATCAAAATAGCAAGTGCAGGCACTGAAACTTACGCAGCAGTTAAAATTAGAGTGGGATACTTAAACCTCCGAGAGATATTAATTAGAGAGTGAAAGTAAACATAAAACACACTGTCTAAACAAACGAGATATTTTTTTGGACTAGAGAAGTTACTTAATTAAACGGAAAACAACTGTTCTCCTGGAAATCTTTTAATTGATTCTCGATTATATAAAGTAGTACACGTACCTAGTACTCTAACATGCGCATGTAAATAACTAAAACAAGACATTTTTAGTTTTCTTCTTTTTTTTTCAATCCGAAATTACTCCAATTGTTTGATTTGGACCGAATATCTTTAACAATATCACATTCTGAAGTCGCGATGACATATTTGATATGTGTGCAATATAACAATATAATTATATTTATCATAATCGGAAATAATTTATAAATGCAATTATTTTGTAAAAAAAACCCACAAGGTTTTGAATTATTTTATCACAAAAAATGCAATCATAATTTTAATATAATGCAATTCGTAACAATACAGAGACACAGCGTAAAAGTACAAGGATACGTGCCACCGAAAAAAAACCAAAACATATACCGTGGTAAACTTACAGACTGTAAAACAGCACATCCCTATCATCTGTACATTTATTTACTCATATATCTAAATAGTATTTTGACGTTAGTTTTGTTTTGTTGATTATTTTTTGAGGATGATCGCATAGACTCTCAACTACACGTCCTTCATTTTTAAAAGGTTTTCACCCACTCCCGGAGTCAGGACCTTTCGCCTCGTGCAAACACTAAACTGCCCGACTTTGCAGTGCAGTTTATATTTAAAACATAAGACTTAGCATGGGTAACACTCTTCCCAAACCATTAACTACCCAATTAGATCTCGCTTTTATTTTACTTCGCTAATAATACACACTTCTCTATCATGTGGACAATGTTACATTTTCCTAATGCAATTTATTATACCAATTTCTACAAAGTTTCAGCTTACGACAGACATTTCATCAAGTACAAACGCTCTTTCTGCAACTTTTCAACCCATTTCGATAAACAAAACCCAATCCTCACACCTTATTCATTTTCGGCTGACATAGTTATCAAAGTGAACCTCATTATTAATCAATGAAGTTTCTACGCGATATACGCAGGTTCTTATATCCTTAAACATAATACGGATATAACGCATTGCCAATTTTCTTACATCAATTTAACAGTTTTTGTTACAATTACAAGTTTGCTCTTTTACATATTTATTTCGTGTCATGGCTCTTCTCTCGAAGTAAAATAACTTTCAATTTGGGCCTATGGAAATATTCTATATTCTAATTTCATTTCTTTGACTATAACCGTAAATGTTAGAATGTTAAATGTAATAAGTTTAAGCAAATATCATGCTATAAGCAGAGGTAGAGTTGGGAGCTTTGAAGGGCCAATCCCCCATTATATCCAACATATTACAATTCCGATGGAACTCGTTCTGTTCTCCTTTTAGTGTATATTATGTACTAAGGCTGTATATAGTCATAACCAGCCGAACACATCAGGCTTATTTTCTAATAATCGCTTGTGCATTTTACGAAAAAAATGAGACAATACGAAGTATTTCTTGTTCTCTGAAAATATTTATTACTGATGTAGTTTTAATAGTTGATATGCCCATTAAAGATGTCTTCTCATATATGTTCGTAAGTTGTGCGTTTATGCACGTGATTTAATGTCCACATTGAATTCAAGAAACACTTAGTATTGTCTTTGCTTTGTCACGCCATCATCAGAATATTATACCCATATATTTTCTGGGTTTTTGTATGACAATAATAAACGAGTACGCGGCCCTGTTAAGTGAATCTTACATAACCAGTCTATTTTCATCTGGAGCTGACAAAGCGATACTTGAGTAAATTAAGGAAGTAGTTTTTATATGTCTGGACTACATTTTCTTGTTGGCTTCACTGTAGAAGAATTTACACTTATTCACCCATTTCTCTACAGACTAGAAACAACGCAAGAACAAGATGCTCCGAATATGATAAAGCAAATGGCACTTTTCTCCATCTCTCGTAATACTCTTTACCTGTTGTTCAAGATTTCAATTTAGTAACCAAAGGAGCAAAATATTGAATTACTGGCACAACTGGATTTGAAACACTTATTAAATCTCTCTCTCTCTCTCTCTCTCTCTCTCTCTCTCTCTCTCTCTCTCTCTCTCTCTCTCTCTCTCTCTCTCTCTCTCTCTCTCTCTCTCTCTCTCTCTCTCTCTCTCTCTCCCCTCTCTCTCTCTCTCTCTCTCTCTCTCTCTCTCTCTCTCTCTCTCTCTCTCTCTCTCTCTCTCTCTCTCTATTTGAGTTATTGGATTTAACTATAGTTACTGCCTAAGCTAAGCCGATAAGATGCTTTTTTTCTTGGTATAAGTGAATAATTTTAAAGAAAGCGCTGTAAATGTTACATACACCAGCAAATGTCACAAGTTATTTGTAACATTGAATGCAAAGTCATCGTTATGTGTTACATTGTGACACTTGCTGTTGTCTTTAGGATGTGCCACAAACTTGGGTAAACATTATACTTGAAACTGTGACATTATCTGTTATGACTACGCTTTTGTTTTTCACACTATTCTCTGTAGTGCCTGTGTGTTATAAAGCTGGTAAATATTACATCGTATCTCAACATTTAATAGTCCTATAAATGAACCCCTAAACCTGTGCTAATACTGTTTCACGGTGTGGGGGATAATCTCGCCTTTTTTAAATGTATGAAGACACTAGTGAACACGCAAAACAGTGGACATATTAAAAACTTACATGTATTTCTCACGGTTCTTGGGTTAAGATCAGCTAAGGGATCCGCAATATGTACAGAATATTTCCTGATCAAATCCCATGTTTGACACGTTGTAAACGAAGGTTGAATACCGTACTAGCAGACGGAAGATTTAAAATGCAATATAAATGTAAAAAAAAAAATCCAGTCCCTGTCACAATATATTACTTTTACAGTTGCAATGTCAATGGTACATATAGCAAAAACAGTCCTTGTCACAGTATGTGATGATTATAGTTGAAATGCCAACGATAAATGTAACAGAAACAGTAACTTTCACAACTGATTCGTCAAACTTGCAGCATTAAACTTAGGTCTGAATATAAATATGGCGTGATGCTTACAAGCGTCAAAAGAACGAGTAAATTCTAATATTTACCTCGGTTTGTGACGCTTACGGGAGCATACACTGTAAGAGAAAACTTGGTTAGTTTTGAGAGAAACTCTGAAAAAAGGTTTTAAGGTAATCCGAGCAAGAAAACGGAATTATAATGGTATTAGTCTTGAGGATATAGTAGTAATAACGGATACATGCTGTTTTATCTTGAATTTTCTTATTCAAACTTGCAATATATGTAGGCTAGGGCTTATGTTTTATTTATTCTAAAGTTTGTTTTTGGCATGAAATGTGACTTTTCCGACGCGTGGTTCCTAATTAGTGAGCTACTGTATAGCAAACATTTTCAGCGATTGAGAAAGTATAGCAATTTTGCCATCTTAGAATAAAACTGCAAAAATAGATCCCGTCAACATTTTCCACCTGATATTTTATTACCTCCATAGATTTAAATTTGCAATTGCTATAAATCACCATAGTTTGGAAACGTCTTTCTGAATCAAAATAGCTCAATTTTACGGCCGTTTAAACGCCAAGATCTGGATTACATGTAATTACTTGAACGTCGGTTTTAGTTCTTATTCTGTACGTACACAGTATGCTAAACTATTGTTCAGCTCTCACCTGATGATGGAAGAAAGATATATATATATATATATATATATATATATATATATATATATATATATATATATATATATATATATATATATATATATATATATATATATATATATATAGATGTTAGACAATAAAGTAATGTATTAGAGTTTTATGCCTGGAAGCCAAAATAACCCCCATAAAAGCAAAACCAAAACGGAACGAAAACCATAACATGTTAATAATCCCCGGTATACAGGTACAATATTACAGTGGACGTAGTACTTTTTAAGTCTTCTTTTAAAACTCGCAACGAATATGACTTTTTATGATGATTCAATGTTGGTGAAACACCTCTTACTGTCCTTTCCTACTGTATGTTTTATGGATTGTAGTTTTGTTCCCTTTTATACTATTGCATGATTTTAACAAATTTACATTTAATAATTGTTTTCTTGTACTTTGTGTCTGACATTTATTTGGTACGGTTTATCTTCGTAAAATTGTGGAAAAACCATTTTTACATTTGTCCAACTTTTCCTTTAGCTATTTTTATACAGGCATTTTGTGAAGTGGTTTCGTATAATGTGGTATACATACATACATACATGCATGCATGCATGCATGCATGCATGCATGCATGCATGCATGCATGCATGCATGCATACATACATACATACATACATACATACATACATACATACATACATACATACATACATACATACATACATACATACATACATACATACATACATACATACATACATACATACATACATACATACATACATACATACATACATACATACATACATACATACATACATACATACATNCATACATACATACATACATACATACATACATACATACATACATACATACATACATACATACATACATACATACATACATACATACATACATACATACATACATACATACATACATACATACATACATACATACATACATACATACATACATACATACATACATACATACATACATACATACATACATACATACATACATACTGTTCTTTTTTAGGATATGTATCCATACACATTGCCAGCCATTTACGTCAGCATGTTTTAATACTTGCGTATAATATGATTGATTGTCCAAGTTTAACAGGACGGATTTTTTTCTTCTTCAATGATTGTATAAACTATTGGATTGATTGTATTATTTCATTCATATGCAACGCAGTCAGACGTAAATACAAATCAATTTTACACATGCTTGTTGTTTGTTTCTTTTGTTCTTTTTGTTATCGTAAAGTCCGTCTGTATTCCTATAACTGCTACTGCAATCATCAACGTAGTTTGTTCTCTAGATTGTCTTGTAGCTTATTCAAAACAATGTATATCTCCATTTAATAAATCAAGCTGAAGCAAGTAGAGACGGCTAATTAACGTTGTCGACACTTTACAAGAGAAAGAAGTTATGTACGCAATGGTGTAAGTCAGCTAAAGCATCGACTCCCATATTTTAAGTCGAACATAAAAGTTCGTCAACAGCTCTCAATCAAGCTATTAATTAGTAGACCTATACGTGGAGCAAAATGTTTGACTGCTTATAAGAAGCTAATCATATAATAATGTTTACGCTGATTTTATATGAGGGTAAAGTTAATGATCGTTTTTACGTCACATATGTACAAATTGGTTATGTAGTGCCAGCAAATGTTAAAAAATTACCAGAATGAATTGCACAATTAGATAGGAAACAAACCCTTCAAAACCACCTAAAATCAAGTACATGAAGGTAAAATATAAATCGTAGACATAAAAATTCTGTAAATATATATAACAAACGGATGTGTGTGTGTGTGTGTGTGTGTGTGAGAGAGAGAGAGAGAGAGAGAGAGAGAGAGAGAGAGAGAGAGAGAGAGAGAGAGAGAGAGAGAGTGTCCCATCAAAAAAGGAAAAGAAAAAGTATCATCAAGTAAAAGCCAGCAAAGCTAAAACAGGACCATAAGGTTAAACTGCAGTTAGATATGAATTTGACCTATTTAGTTGTAATTAGAGAATATAAAACGAAATTTGGGGAAAACAAGAAACTGAAACTAAAACAAGCGTTGTACATTCGCCCAAAACTTACCTTGGAAATTTAATCAAATGGAGATATTAGGCTCTAATAATATACATGGACCGTTTTGTTCTTTTTCTGCGAATATAACCACTTTTAATCACGTAATGCAAATCTGTAAACAGAAAAATGTTGGAGTGTGGCCGGTGACATTTTACAATGGGTCTCATTTTACAAACTCGAACATTTTTCGTTGCAGAAATTACTTTGGCCTCACTCTTTGCAAGCTTACAGAAATTAATATATTCCTCTTTGAGTATCAACTAAAACCATGAAAACAATATTCGCATAGCAGTTAAGACCGGACAAAAGGAAATGATGAAATATAGCCTTATCGTCCGAACGTAATAGTTATCTGTGTTTATCATGTCTGACAAAATATGGCTGCATATAATGAAAAAATAATATTTAAAAATTATTTAAAATGCACTGACATGTTTCTGTTTGTGTGTTGCAGATAGTGCCCCCATTTCGTACAAGGAGGATTTACTGGCGGAAATAAACCTCATGAAGAAACTGGGCTCCCATCCTAACATAGTGGGTATGATAGGAGCATGTACGCACATGGAACCAATTGCATTGGTCATGGAATATGTGCCTTACGGAAACCTACAGAATTTCCTCAAGTAAGTTTCATCATTCGATAAAAATTTGAGTCCTTATTTGTTTTCAATTCAAGTTATCATTTGTCACCATTGTTAAGTGTGATATTTGCTGTTTTTTGACTTTATTAAACAGAAGGTTCGATCAAAGATTATAAAAGAAAACCACTCTAAAATCAAGCTCCTCTGTTTACTTTCATTTAACTCAAACATTTACAATTTTTGTACCCACCCGTGTCCTATGTAGGCAACCACGAGTCGTCAGTCTGGATTGTGTTTCTGACAGTAAAATGTAAAGGTGCTTAAAATCTCGACATAAAATTCAAAACTAGAAGAAAATGCATTGATGTCATTCAAAATCCTATAAAGTTTTGTATTTTTCATGTATCTAGAAGACACTGGTAGGCATTGAATTCTTGAACTTTTTAGCTTCCTTGGTTCTGGACGGTATAGAGTATGTATGTATGTATGTATGTATGTATGTATGTATGTATGGATGGATGGATGGATGGATGGATGGATGGATGGATGGATGGATGGGGATGGGGATGGGGATGGGGATGGGGATGGGGATGGAATGGGGATGGAATGGGGATGGAATGGGAATGGGATGGGATGGGATGGGATGGGATGGGATGGGATGGGATGGGATGGGATGGGATGGGATGTTGTAGCAAGGTAGCTAACCACTTTCGAGCAGAAAAATGACAATTAGAACCAACTCGTGCATTTGTTTTCATTTGTAGCTAATACATTTCAACACGTTCTTCTCCTGACACACAACTGCCTTTCCAACGGCTTCCTTTGAATAAAAACACGCCGGATGCAAATCCAATTGTAACTCAGGTTGAAGTAGGTGTATACTAGAGAACAAAATAGGATCTTAAATTATATAATTGGCGAGGCAGGTGCTTTGTATTAAAGAAGGATAAGAACAAAACTAGGTTGAAAAGTAATCTGGTGTATTTAGGATCGGTTGCCCTCGCTTTTAATGTTCTAAAATACAGAGAAGACAAGATGTGGATATTTACGTCTATAAACAATCACGATGTAAGAAGTTGTATCCTTTCACCTTAATTAGATATGTATCTCATATCGATCGCTATATGGGTTACATTGAAAATGACTTTACACTTTTATGCATTTAAAAAAAAATAATTGTTGGATTAGGATGAGGTTTTAGATTTAAAATTCTTGCCTTCTGGCATATGTTTCTTCACGTTAACCAAATACTTCAATATCTGTATTCATCAAATTTTGATGCTAATCCAGGAGACTTTGGATTAGCGTCAAAGCATTTTTGTCGAAGATTATCCAATATTTTTTTTTATATAATAAATACACCTTTGCTGAAGTCGACGAAAGCTTTTGCTTGTCGTTAGTTATAAAACCGGCTGGTGTGTCCTCTTTGTATTCAGCATGACTCTGCTAATGATGTGATAACTTGAAGTTGGTTGTTATGGTAAATAATTCCTTTTTCTTACTCTCAAGTCACTTCTCAGTGCTTTACACATTTCATAGAGCTACAGTTGTTAAAATTAACTCATAATGTTTGAAGTTCAATCAGTGCCTGGATATGCTGTTAAAATTAACTCATAATGTTTGAAGTTCAATCAGTGCCTGGATATGCTGTTAAAATTAACTCATAATGTTTGAAGTTCAATCAGTGCCTGGATATGCTGTTGAAATTAACTCATAATGTTTGAAGTTCAATCAGTGCCTGGATATGCTGTTAAAATTAACTCATAATGTTTGAAGTTCAATCAGTGCCTGGATATACTGTTGAAATTAACTCATAATGTTTGAAGTTCAATCAGTGCCTGGATATGCTGTTGAAATTAACTCATAATGTTTGAAGTTCAATCAGTGCCTGGATGTGCTGTTGGGAGAACCACTTAATCTTTCTCATCTGTTGCAGTTGTATTGTTTTCATTACTCATGGTGTTTAATTAACTGCTTACCTCACTTGAAAGAAAATGGTTTAATAACCCCTATCATTTCACAGTTGTAGATCGAAGTTATTTTGCGACAAATATTAAATTGTGCGTCAGATATTAATTTTTCGTTTGGATGGTATAGGGCGTAAACATCGCCGTAGTTGTGTAATGTATATTTTTCGGGTCACGATGTTAAATGTTTACCATATCCATTAGGGAATTTATTATTGGCAAATAGATTGACTTTGTTGACCCAAATTCAGTGCATTGTTTATCTCTTAACAACTCAGCATTTTCTCTCTGGAAGTAAATATGATTTACATCTCAACACACTGATACCAATGGCGTAGAGATATTGGCGGAAGAATATAGAAGTTACATCAATCGGAAAGTAGTTTGGCCAAGAGCCAAAGAGATGGGGTGTCTAAGCTTAAACCAAAGTTCGCAGAAATTGACTTGATAACATAAGTAAATGAAACATCCAGTGTCTGAAAAGCAATATTTTTAATATAACGCGTAGCATAAAAAATGTGAAATTACTCTGCCTAAGTCACAAGCTATAAATAAAACCGCAACAAGAATTCTAACTCTCGCGTCTTGGTTCGTTGATAAATTACTAAGTGTAATATAGTTTTTTTTCTTTTTCTTTTGAAATTAGCATTGTATGTTATAACTTTTCCTTTACAAACATCTTAGAATTAATGGGAAATCTGAGTGTACCGAATAATTCAGGCGACGTATTATCTATCTCAAGAAACGTCATACTAGTATACATTACTTAATTGGCAATTTACCTTTCACCAAGATAATCTAGGCGGTCCAATACTATAAAGACTGCAGTTTCCTTAGGTAACAAATTTCGTAACATAATTACGGTACTACGATTCGTCCAAACTACCGAATCTCTATGCACTGTGCCAGCAGTTACTACAGATTTTTGTTGCTGTTTGCAGAACAAGTGACATCACCAAATCTGCTGACTGCTTTGCCACAATTCGTAGTAGAGAAAAGGACAAAAAAAAATATAATGGAATGGATACACTGTATAAAGTTGTAAAATAAGGTCTTCTGAAAAGTGCCTCAAAGCCAAGTAATCTTGGAATTTATAGCAGCGCATAGTAGAATGATTATATCATTCAAAATTAATATTAAGGAACTGAAATCGTTCAGATTTTACAGAGATTTGGATTAATGGCAAGATGTTTATGAATATTTTAAGTTTCTTTAGAAATACATAATGGTATCTTCACTAATATTTGGGATTGGAAAGCATGCAAACTGATTGGAGAGCATGCAATCTGACTTCTGCGTATTAATTTGTATGCTAAATTTATGACTTGGAATTGCTTTCTGATATTTTCAAGAAAATGATTTTTGTAACATGCTAGATAAAAAGAAAATTAAGGCAAAATAGATTTTACGGATAATGGAACGCACATGTCCAATTGTTAAATGATATAATTTCCTTTTTTTTCAGGAAATGTCGGTTAGAGGGAGAGTTGACAAAAAGTGGACCACAGACGGAATTAATATATTCGCTCATGGACGACGATGGAGGGATTGATAATGGTGTCATTCGACCGACAGATATGTTGTCCTTCGCCAGACAAGTAGCAATGGCCATGGTAAGTATTTGACGCAGACACAGTCTACACGATTATTTGAGCAGGAGTTGTTACGTTACTCTTATCAAACGTATCTCTTGTGAACAAGAAATCATCAATCAGCAAAGTCGTTTTTGTAATACAGGAAAACTGTCTTTCATTTTGTTTCAGTTTGTATATGCTATAAGGCAATATGCTTAAACTTTCATAGAAGCAATGACGTCGTACAACCACAACTAAAGTCACTAAAACGGCCAATTTAATGTGTTCCCGGTCTGAAAACAATCCAAACTGAACCTAACTTGCCTTTTCAGTGGAATGTTCATTACAAATTTGTGGCTAAACAAAGAGATAAAATGGTGTTTTAGAACATTGCATGCTTTTTATTATATATTTCATAATGAGATATTGAAATATATCTTTGGCATAGTGGCGATATCACAATGGAACTACTTTCTTTTCCCATTTAAGAAATATATATGCCCTTATGTATGCTACTTAAACACTTATTTCCATATTTAGGACTTCTTCTCTCTTTCTCTCATCTCCATCCGGATGAAAAGATCGTAAAATACACCATGACTATAGACCCTACCTTCTAGTACACACTTATATAATCAATAAGGAGGCACCATAAAAAATGCCATATAATGAATTCCAAAGGACAAACAGCCAGTTTAAAGTATTAATTTTTAAAATTTCTTTTCCATATAAATCCTGCAAACGAGTAGTGACCGAACTTACAAGAACTATTGCTGTTAAATATCCTCTCACATGAACACATTTATAGGTAATAAAAATATGAACACATTTATAGGTAATAAAAATCCTCGTGGTTAAATATAGCAAACAATTGTTAAAGTAGAAGTTCTGTCAACACAGTCAGAATCGTATTTGAAAACGATGGGCAAATCGTATACGGATGAGTGTTGATTGCAATGCAAAATTAACTGAAAATCAAAATTTAGGTGCAGATTTCAGAATGAAAAGTCTTTAAACAAAACAGTATCAATCATCATGAATTTACTTGCATAGACCTCAGTTCTTGATACTGTTCATTTGTCCAATCAAACATGTTTTCTTTTTGTGTTTGCAGCATTGCAGTTACGCTTTAAAATCTTGTACAATGTGACCGATTCGTGATAATTGCACAAAATCCCTTTCCCAAGAATGTTTACTGTATTAATCCGCACTGCGCAAAGAATGTGTTCACGGAAATCAATCCATGTTCATTTTTGTTTGAAAACTGTCAATAATTTGATAAAATACACAATTTCAAGCATTACTTGTACAAGATAAATTTGATAAAAAGTCGTTGACCTAAAAGTGTTGTAAATTTCGGAACTTCTTTTTATCGATGTCGTAGAACTGCAGCCGTTATTCACATTGGCATGGAATCGGGACTAAAATCGATGTAAGTCGACGGGTTTTTGTCTTAAAATATATTATGAAGAAAAATTCTATATTTTTGAATAATTACCAAGAAATATTTCATTCGTGAAGTGAAAACATGTATTGTCACTCGTGGCTAGCGCACTTTTATAGTTACTCTTTTGCTCACTTCAATCGTGAAAAATGTTCCTTATATGTATGTAAGAAGCGAAGATATCCGCTACATATCCATCAATTATATTCATTTCAAATCGTGAGCAGTACGAGTATTTGACAATGGCTATTTGCTGTGCTTACTAAAACGCCTCAGAGTATTCTGTTCATAGGTCAAGTTGGCATTATATTAGGGTCCATCTTTATATCTAATGATAGGTCCAGTTGGGAATGTATTGGGATCGATCTTTATGTCTATTGATAGGTCAAGTTGGGAATGCATTGGGGTCGATCTTTATGTCTATTGATAGGTCCAGTTGGCATTACATTGGGGTTGAGCTTTAGGTTTATTGATAGATCCAGTTAGTATTGCATTGGGATCGATCTTTATGTCTATTGGTAAGTCAAGCTGGAATTGCATTGGGATCGATCTTTATGTCTATTAAAGGGTCCAGTTTGCAATGCATTGGGATCGATCTTTATGTCTATTTAAAGGTCCAGTTGACATTGCATTGGGGTCGATCTTTATTGCTATTAATAGGTCTAGTTGGCTTTGCATTGAAGTCGATCTTTATGTCTATTGATAGGTCCAGTTTGCAATGCATTGGGATCGATCTTTATGTCTATCGATAGGTCCAATTGACATTGCATTGGGATCGATCTTTATGTCTGTTGATATGTCTAGTTGTCATTGCATTGAAGTCGATCTTTATATCTATTGATAGTTCTAGTTGGCTTTGCATTGGGATTAATCTTTATGGCTATTTGTAAGGCCAGTTGGCATTGCAATTAGATCAATCTTTATGTCTATTGGTAGGTCCAGTTGGCATTGCATTGGGTCGATCTTTATGTCTATTGATAGGTCCATTTGGCATTTCATTGGGGTCGATCTGTATATCTTTTGATAGGTCCAGTTTACAATGTATTGGGATATATCTTTATGTCTGTTAATAGGTCCATTTGGCATTGTATTGTGGTCGATCTTTATATCTATAGATTGTTTCAGTTTGTAATGTATTGGGGTAGATCTTTATGTGAAAATTGTTTGAAAAAGATGAACACGACGATAAGATTGAGCTTTCGGTATTATTTAGCAAGGATGAAAAGAAAATTGTGAATAAAATATTCGGTTACATGCCTAATTGTTGGTAACCAAGATATTTCCATATTATTTTCCCATCATGCACTTGTCGAACACATAATGTAATGTATTTTACTGAATGCATATCGTTTTGGAATATAATTAATTTTTGTGGCGATATTTGCCCTGACATCTTCGATAAGGCAAGATTTAAAACTTTTCCTTTTAGAATATAAACAATTCTAATTTTCTTCCCTTGTTTTGTGGTGATAGGTTGGTGACACATATGCAATAAGTTAATTTGTAATGTGTTTCGATATCTTAAGCGAATGCAAGAAGTGGAAACTGATGCTAATATTGACACCTGTTTAGTTGGGATCTCTTTTCTTCTTACGCCAACCCTATTCCCATCACTCATTTATTGAGGCTGCATCCAGGATTTTAAACTGTTGTCATCAGCCAATCATCTGAAAATACGATACCAAATATGAACAGCTCTGTAAAACCGTCTTTGCAAAGTTCATCCTACGGGAGAAGTGATTGACGGACAGAGGGATAGATCGATGTTACTTTCCACAAAGTACAGATATCATAATATTTTCAAACAGCCCACCGCATGATGAACTGGATTAAAAACTTAAATATAAATGTAAATTAGAGTGAAAACTTTGGACATGACATGCTGGAGAAATTTTTTTTTAATAAAACCCTCTTATGATGGATGACATATTAATATCTGTTCCTGTTGAAGAGAATGTGGACAGGCATATATTTCACATAACCCTAAATGCATCCCATGAACCAAGACCACTTTTTCCTGTGTAAAAGTTATCTATGATACGCATTATTTGAAAAACTATAAACCAATTACTTGTGCTGATAATATTTATTCCTGTTGTATTATGCAAGATATTTACCGTGTTAATTTCTTATTACCTTTATGATATTCGCTGTGCGTTATTACGTTATTACCTTTTATGATATTCGCTGTGTATTATTACGTTATCTTTATTGTGTTTGCTATGCGTTATTTTCGTTATTACCATTATGAAATTCACTGTGTATTATCACGTTATTACCTTTATATTACTCTCTTTGTATTATTACATTATTACCTGTATGATATTCACAGTGTATTATTACGTTATTACCTTTATGATATTCGCTGTGCCTTATAACGTTATTACGTTTATTATATTCACAATGTATTATTACGTTTTGATATTTTCTGTGCATTATTAAGTTATTACCCATATACGGACCACCGGTCTATTAAGACATATTTCCATAAGTCCATATATACATGTATCAGTGTAGCTTTACCAGTATGAAAGGATAACCTGTTTATAACAACAACCTTTTTCAGATGGTCACCCAAATGGCCTTTATACTTCAGTTCAACTCTGCATTTATGCTTGGAAGGAAGCCTAAAACAGATCCGGAGGAACTGTTTTGCTTATACTCCTGGTAATGGCACCGTTGAGGCTGTCATTTCACACTAAGGCCAAACATTCCCCAAAAGCAAATCGCCTGATAATAAAAAACGGTCTACTCAGTCTAATGCTTTTTTGTGATATGGTATACTGTTTTTAACGTCAATAGTTGGTTAGTTTAGATTGTATTAGGATTCTATGCACAAAAAACATGTCCGTCCAAATTAATATTTGTTATTAAAACGGCGGGATATTTATACGGATCACAAAATATAGTGCCGCTTCTAAGATTCCGATCTTTGCAAATTCAGCGGGAGGCAGACGATGACTTTTGTTTGTCAGTTTACGCCATGAAGTTATACTGTACAAAGTTTATATTAAGGTCTTTAGAAAACAAAACATTCTCTTAGAAGATAAAGAATTTAAATTTAAGGTCGTATCCTTTCCCATTTAATACTTGAGCCAAAGTACTGCGCGATGTGAACATCCACGTGACATAAGACTTAAGCTGCTTGGCGTTGAATAAAAAGAAATACAATGTACACTATGATCATATCACACATATATCTTTTTCATTCCCTTTCGTACAGTATCAATAATAACTTCGAGTAATTATTTTTTTTAAAGTGTGACAATGTCGGTGCAACATTTTTCTCATATATGCATCATATGATGTACTTTTACAGACAGACAGTTGCATTTTCAGTGTTTTCTTTGAACCTGGACATTCATTGTCTTTCAACAAAGGGATACAAAATATTGTAGAAATGGAAACTGATAATCGTTTCACCCGCTACAGCGAGACGAATAACACTGATTCTGCTTAATTGATTACTGGGAAAAATCTATGACAATTATAATCAATAACGTCTTGCTTCAAAATTCGCAGGTCCGCACTTAGAGAATATAGGCCTACGGAAATCCGTCGGTCAGTCGGTTCTCTTTGTAACCTGAACTCCAATTACGTATATTGCGAGAAGGCGATCATGCTTGCTACGATGTATCACTAGAATAAATAGACGACAAGATTAAGGTTTGAGATTGTGACTGCAATCCAAATGGTCAAAAAAAATTGAAATGCAGAGATTCCTTGTGCTGCAATCATCTTTAGTTTTATCTGAGCAAATTCCTTGTTGGAGATTCAACGGAATAAATTCAACTTTATCTGATGCTCCGTTTAGCCAAGATTTCGTGAACATGTATGAAATAAGTCCTGCACGTACAAACCGTTAAGGTTACTCAATAATATAAGTCGTTACAGTATCTTTTAGTTTTGTAAGTTGGATTTGTTGTTGTTGTTGTGGTGGTGGTGGTGCTTAACACCATTTTTCAGCACACGATAGGCTATACATGGCGGCCAGTATCAATGGTGGAGGAAGAAACCGGGAAATCACTGGAAAGAACCACCGACCCACGAGAAGCTACTGGAAAGCTTTCTCACATATCCACTTTCGCTGAATCTTAGACTCGAACACACGCAGACAGCGGTGAGATGGCAGTGATCCGTAACGGACAGCGCTTTAGACCACTCAGCCACTCGGGGACCCACGTACGTTGGATTTAAATAATTGGTTGCCCCCATTTTTTGTATCTTTCATTATTCAATTAATCCCTTAACTTCTATTTAATGCAACATTTTGTTTTATATGTAATGCTCAAATTTAATCTTTGGTTTTATAATTGACTCGTGCTGTGGGGATTCTTTGTTTCATACTTAGTTAAATGTTTCACAATAACTTTTTTACTGCAAAAATAAAATATAATTTCGGTATTTAACAACATCTGCGAATAAAGGTTAACCGATATAACACTTTTGTGTAACTTTTCGGTAACTGGAACACCTATGTAGACATTGACGTCTGTTAATTGAATACAGACGATGCCACAAACAAACACATATAGTAAGTAACACGTCTGGAATCAAAACAACCATGAAACTAGAAAAAATAGACTCGAAAGCCCAGAAATGATTTTTCTGTCGCCACTCAGTGGAAAGGTTAATGCATACTTTGGCTGATAGGCATAGTCTTCTACATTGGAAACACGATCAGTCCGTGCACGAGAATCTACGTCGTACATACAGCAGTATCTTAAAATATGTTGGCTGATGGATAGTTACTTAAATGTCTGAATAGTTGTTTAAAAAATTATTATTTACAATCAATGAGATTATAACTTATGAAATCCCCCCCCCAAAAAAAAATTTAAAGAGTACCTAAAATTATGGACGGAAGAAATGTCATCAATCAAGTACAATTGTTTTATGTGGAATCACTTACATATATTAATTACTTTTTATATAAGCCTGCTTACAGCTTTCTAATTCCTAGGTCAATAAATGATTTTCTACCAGCCATAGTACTGCTCAACTTCGCCTAGACGATTGCCATTATTCAACCTGTATCAGAGAATCTATATTTTTTTTTACACCGTTGGTTCATACAGCTTCGTCCAAAAAGGGCGTGTTACCTACAGCAAAATGAACATCTCCCTGGTATAGCGAGCATGCCAATTTTTAATGCACTTGTAAGTATTCCATGATGATGGGAACACCTGATATTTCACGGCAAACACCAAAACTTTATTAACATTATTCACGTTGGTAAGGCTTAGTTATCAACGACACGAGTTGTTTGCCAATATATATATATATATATATATATATATATATATATATATATATATATATATATATATATATATATATATATATATATATATATATATATATATATATTTATATATATATTTATATATATTTATACAAATTTACATGAGCACAATTTCATAAATTTTCAACTAACATTTATTGACGTTTTCTTGTTTTCTTAGCATATACTTAAAGTCCTCTCTAATTAGCAGTGGTGTAATTTTCAGATCAAACAAATTTGATTTTTCTATGATGAAATATGCAAATGAGTTGGCATGGCTATGTCTGCATTGATGATAGGTCCATTTGGAACTCCTATCTTAACAAAGAATGGTGCTCATATGATGTGATTACACAATTGTTCAGAAGTTCTGGTCGTTAGATAGAAAATCAAATGCTACATCTTTCTAATAGCTCTGGTTACCCGCTGGGAACATTAATGCCGGAACTGCTATCTTACAAAATAATTGTAATAGCATTATTAATAAAAACCAAGCTAAAATACTCGGTCTCGACAACACCGCAATGAAATGAATTATGGGGACTCACAAGACAGAAATAGAAACAGGTACATTTATTGAATTTTGGTAGAAATATAAAGGTGCAAATTTACAACGGAAGGGTGGGTGTAGACAGAGGAGTTGGAAAATACGCATCTGGTGACAAGATTCTAATTGATTACCTAAAAACGCCTTTAAGTGGCTTTCAGTTGTTTAAAAATATTCAAAACTGCGATTTTAACCTATAGTTTTCAGACGTTCATGGTGCTTTAAGATACCAAATTCGAAGTGATCAGATAATCATTATGCTTTAACATACCAAATTCGAAGTGGTTAAAAAAATCACCGTGTTTTAACATACCAAATTCGAAGTGATCAAATATTCAGTCTGCTTTAACATATCAAATTCATCGTAATCAGCTACATATACTTGATGATTCGGTCACAAAAAATTCTCAGATAGAAAATTGAGTGTGGGATACGAGGAAAAAATGAATTCCTGGTAAGTATAACTATTTAAATTCTGAATTGCATTGACCGTGAATTATAGGAACTCACCAAGAAAGAAAATATAACGCCAGACGATATTAAACAGACTTAACAGTGCAACGAGTAATAGCTTTATTAACTCTGCTGAACAAAGATTTCCTCAAACGGAAAATAAAACTAAAAGTTTTGCAAATGCACGCAAGAGAAAGCCATGTTATGGCAGTGTGTGCATGAAGGCCATAAACATTAACACTTACAGATGAAGATCCATGATCTAACAAACTGCAGCGAGTTACGTTAAACTGCAAACTGCATATATAAACTATAAGAAAACTTTTGCAAAACATTTTTAAAAATCATTGCAAAGCAAAGTACGCACTTTACAATCAAAAGATTCAAAGAGATACATGAATATGATAAAACAAGTGGCAAGAAAAACCGATTCAAAGCATTGCAATTCAAGAATTTTTCGAATATTTTAAAGAAATAAACGTAGTGAACATAGGCATTGACGACCGAGTTATCCCAGAAACGGTACAAACGACGGCTGTTGTCGATAATTCTTGTTTGATGATCCAATTACAGCTGAAGAAATATTACAAGTCGTTGACAATCAATTAAAAATGACAACAAAGCAGGTGAATATATAAAAATATTTTGCAGTGTTAAATGTGCATGTAAAAGTTTATAATATAGTTCTGAATAATGTCGGTGTATCAGATAGCTGGACAAAGGTATTATTGTGCGAGTGAATTAGGATAAAGGTGCATTAGGAAGGATAAAGGTGTCAAAATCGATATGTCAAATTACAGACCTGTTGCTTAAGTAAGCTGCTTTGATAAAGTGTTGATGGCAATACTAAACTTAAATTTGTCTAAATTTCTACTTTGGTAAAGTCTTCATCACAATAGCAAACTTAAAATTGTCCAGATTTCTTAACGATAATAAGTTATTATTTGAGACTCAAGCTGGATTCAGGAATGGCATGTCCACGATAAACAATATTTTTCTTTTGTATAGCCTAATAGAATTTATTAGAGAATACAAGAAGAAACTTTATTTGCAAGTTTATTGATCATAAAAGTGTCTTTAATAATGTATGGAGAGTTAGATTATGGTAACAGAAGGTCATCATACAAAATTATGTCAACGCGATATTAAAGCATTTATAATGATATAAAATTATGTCTCTTTGTAAAAAAAAATTTTCTTTCCTTTTTTTTCTCATGTGAAAAAGCTGTCAGAAAAGGGAAACATTTATATCATTATTGTTGTCCTTATTCCTAAATAACCTAGAACAAATTTTACAAGTAAAAGGGTATATCTGATGCGCTGTACCCTCCAAACCTATTGATATTGAAAATAGGCTAAACGTGATGTTTCCACGGACACCCTCTATAGAGAAAACAAATATTGTATTTGGTTCAGAAAATAAACATGTATATGATCAGCAATGCTGACGTTGATGTTGTAGATGAATGTAAGTACCTAGGTCTTATATTTCACAGGATCGGTAAGTTCCCCATCGGCCTGAATAATCTAGCATGCAAAGCTGATGAAGGTATGCATTTAGTTAAAAAAAACCGTATCTACAATTTAGATTTGAATATTGGTCGTCATTTGGCACTGTTTGATCAAACCATTG
>JAEAOA010001663.1:1167500-1270000 GCA_016746295.1 Potamilus streckersoni | reverse complement strand
AGAGAGAGAGAGAGAGAGAGAGAGAGAGAGAGAGAGAGAGAGAGAGAGAGAGAGAGAGAGAGAGAGAGAGAGAGAGAGAGAGAGAGAGAGAGAGAGAGAGAGAGGGGGGGAGAGAGGGAGAGGGAGGGATGAAAATAAATGTTAATGGGTTAAGGAGGAAAAATCCAAAGATGGTAATGTTATTAGAAATGAAGTCTGGCATGTAAAACTTGATACTGTTTTATCAGGTTTACAGTGATTGCTTGACGATTGATTTGATTAATCTTGTCTTCACCTTCAAATTATGATGTGCGGTAAAGAACATTCCAAATGGTGAGGGAAATCAAAGAGTTTATGATGCTAAGGCATCCTCTTTATTGGCTTTAATCTCGAATCAAGAGAGCTTAACACCTGTTGAGTGATGACAATAAACATCGGCATTCTTAGATTCATTGATACTAGCGATAAAAGTTAATACAAAACTCGATTTGTTGAGTCTGAACAGTTATACTTATTCTCATTCAGTGGTAGGGCGGTCAGAACAAAAATCTGTTTAGGCACTTTAAAATATTCCGAGAAAAGGCAATTATTATCGTAGTATTATCTCTGTAACAATAAAATATGGAACCCCTGGAAGAAAAACCGCTCCAATAAGACCACCACAATAAGAATAACTTCTTCGAAACTCGTGTAAAGTTGCAGATTTCATAATAACGTTTTGCTTTAATATGAAAACTAAAATTCATGAAACGTCTTGCATTACATATGAACCATCATTGAGGCAATCCAAAATTTGTTTACAAAATCTTGCACCAAAACTTACACTACATTCATAATTCTGAAGTCTAGTTGGTTAATGGAGAGTTCCTGTCAAGTTTTGGTTTGTGTGATTCAATTGTATTCATCAATGTTATTTTCGAGAAAGTATGTGTCATCCATCACGTACTGTTGCATTGTGTAAACTAAATCGTTCACAAAGACTTGCAAATAATCGTGTTTTGATCCTTGTTAAAAGTTGTACCATGTAATTTTTTAAAATATGATTAATTAAAGGCTGTATTTGGTCCTTGTTTATCGTATGAGCAAAAAAGTTGTACTTGAAATGAAAGTAACATCTTATCCTCACTATTGCGAATTCACGCCATGATTTAATCTTTTATTCCACATATCCTTCTGTCTTTATATAATGTTTTACATGGATAACTGACCATATTAATAAGATTAGTTCTTCTTCATTGATTATCTGAGAGAACAATAACATTATACTTGGTTATTTCTTAATTAGCCTCGTTTAGCAGTATATTGAATTATTACGTTACCCATTTGAGATCCTCTATTTATTATTTTTCCTGTTGAAGGGTTGTTTTAATAATCCAGGGTTATCCTAGCTTTTTGTTCTGTTATCGCATCCATGATAAACTGATATGATATAATCATTTATCTCAGTAAATAAATGATTTCTTTAGGTCGTTTTCAGTAGAACTGCATTTGTCTGAAATTTCAGATTCCTAAACCTCATTCTAAAACCACGAAGTATTTTAAGGAAATCGTATAGATCGCATACCTGTAGCTTCTCCCTGTAACAGAAATATAATGCAATCCTCGCAAGGATTTAATAATATCATATGTTGTTTTAAAAATGATCCCATTAAATTTGGAACATGAGTGCATTATTAGGTCAATCACAATGTATCTTCAAAACAGGTAATTCTATGTCATGTATATGCGCTTGTTATTAATCCAATTACCTGAAGCTAAATTACCTGAAGATAAGGGTTTGCAATTTGTCCAAAGACTTCTTTTTAAGCAGGACGGTACATTTATAAAAGATAAGCCTCATCTGATGAACATAAAAATAATTGCTGAACAGGTTTGCATATGAGATCTCCGTCATGTTTCTTTTGTGAAGAGTACATTTCCAATTAATTTTTTTTTACCTTTCCATCCATACATAAAACTTTTGTTATTTACAGGAATATCTGGCTGAAAAGAAATATGTGCACAGAGATTTGGCAGCCCGGAATATACTTTTGGGATACAATAAAATTGTAAAGCTATGTGATTTTGGTTTGTCCAGGGATGTCTATAACGAAAACCAGTACAAGAAATTGACCAATGGAAAGCTACCTCTCAAATGGATGGCAATAGAATCTCTGACCGATAGAGTATTTACGACACAGAGTGATGTGTGGTCCTTTGGAATACTACTATGGGAAATAGTTACAATGGGTAAGTCCATAATTTGTTTCTTGGGATACACTTCCAAAAGAAAAAACAATTTACAAATCATATTTAAATACTTTAATGTTACACCTGTGTTATGAAAACATAGAAGCACTAGTTTTGTTGTTCCATTTTAGGGCTGAATTGAATGTTTTGCTTCAGAAACTGAATTGTCAGTATCTAATAAGTGATTATCCCTTTATTGTTTAGATCATATCACAGGGACATGTATATTATCCAGTCATATCACAGGGACATGTATATTATCCAGTCATATCACAGGGACATGTATATTATCCAGTCATATCACAGGGACATGTATATTATCCAGTCATATTACAGGGACATGTATATTATCCAGTCATATCACAGGGACATGTATATTATCCAGTCATATCACAAGCAACAGGTAGTCCAAAATCTAAACAATTCAGTTTGTAAGGAATTTGTATCATTTATAGCAAGATATCATAGTATATCATTATCAAAGATTAATAATAAACACAGGAGTTTTTTTGAGAGTAAAACTAAGTTAAGAATATAGAAATGATTGTTATCCCTATGAAAATGTTTTCCTGATATGACCTTTTACATTGTCCAGGAGCATCGCCGTATCCAAATATTGCCCTTGCTGATTTGTATTACGTATTGTCAAATGGCTACAGAATGGAGAAGCCAAGTAACTGCTCAGATGAGCTGTAAGTATCAGTTTGTAATCATTCCCAACAAAAGTTCTGTCTGGGTACTTTCAGTTTGTAACCATTCCCAACAAAAGTTCAGCCTGGGTACTTTCAGTTTGTAATCATTCGAAACAAAAGTTCTGCCTGGGTACTTTCAGTTTGTAATCATTCCCAACAAACGTTATGCCTGAGTACTTTCAGAAATAAGCACAGATCATGTGCGTTAGTTAAAATGAAATTAATATGTAAATATAAGAATAATGAAAATCAAAAGTGAAACTTTAATCAAAATCAGTTAAATACATCTTGAGGAAGTTTAATTTTATCAAACTCATTAATATTTATAGCTTTGAATGATGTAATAGTCGAGAAAAATAAATTAAAAAATGTTAAATATCCTTATTAAAACAAAAACAATGGCAAATTAATTTCATAATTATAGCGAAGAGATAATAAAAGCATTAAATATTTGCATTATTCCTTGGATAATTTAAATGCAACAAAATGTGGAATGTAAATGAATTTAGTTACAATATATATCTTCCCATTTCAACATATAATGAGAATGAGTAATTATATTTATTTAAACACTTTGCAAATGGTGTTTTTTAATAATGAGTCATTATATTTATTTAAACACTTTGCAAATGGTGTTCTTTCGATATAAATGCTCAAAATAGGAGTTAGCCTGTTCATATTTCCAAGAACTGACGTCTTGTTTACTTACAATATGGACTTCAGCTTTATTATTATTATTATTATTATTATTATTATTATTATTATTATTATTATTATTATTATTATTATTATTATTATTATTATTATTTAAACAAATTTAGTTTCTTATATAAACATGTTTTTATCAGTATATCAATATTATTTGAAAGTTGGTATATTTGTGTAAGAAAAGGAAAGCAGTTTTCTTGCCATTAAATAATATTCAAATTATTTCAAATCTGTTTCCCTTATCGGTGTTGTAACCAAATTAAGCAAAAGGTAATACGTTTACAAAACTGTTACCTCCCCTGACGAATCTTCAAATACTCATCACTAGGCAGATTATTTTCCGATTCTCGCTTTCTCTATCTTTAAATGGCAGTTTTGGTTGCTGATTTCAAGACTTCATTACGGCTATACAGTATGAGCTCGGCAATATCATTTGCAAAGTAATTTGTAGGGAGACTATCTTTTTGATAATAATCAACTATATGATGATTTCAGCGAAAGGGTTTTGAACTTTTATGTAACTTTTAAGCTTTCTATTTTTTAATTTATTCTTTAGAATCAAATTCGTTTTAATATGAATATGAATCTTAAAGCTTTATTATTTCTGTTCATATTTGTCTCAATAATATATCATTGAAATCAAAGTTCGTTTGATAAAAAAATAATATTGTAAAAAAAATATAAATTTTGCCGAGCAGACAATATTGGTCTTTCCTAAAGAAAGAAAATTTCAAGAGAGCATATTAAGCTCACGACTAAACAGTTGCAAAAATCATATTTGATGAAAATGTGACATATTAATCATGATAAATTGCAACAACAAAATAATAATAATAATAATAATAATAATAATAATAATAATAATAATAATAATAATAATGATAATGATAATAATAATAATAATGATAATAATAATAATAATAATAATAATAATAATAATAACAACAAGAATATTAATAATAGGAGGAGGAGGAGTTGTCTGGAGATGACCCCAATTGTACACTTATGCGATGACACCTACTGAGATACCCAACGGTTCTAGTCTCTCAATTATTATCCTTCTTAATGTTAATATCCTAAGAGACGTATACATTGACGATATAGGTATAAATGATACCGCGTAAGTGCAAATTCAATTAAAGTCATGGCAGCCATCTCGGATACTCGCCGTATGTTCACAACAGGTTGTTATCATTAGTCCATAAGATTAAACATTGTGAAATCTGATGTTATAAAGGACTCAAGATTTACAATTAAGGAACCCTATGGTCATAAGGGAAATATAATGTGAAAACCGTCAATGATTTAAACAGGATCTCGCAAGATGAGGTCAAGAGTAAATGTAATTGGAAAACGTCCATGAGATTACTATTGTCAGGCACAAGAGGAAATGCAATATGTAAAGCCCTGTAGGGTTAAGCTTGCGCGCCGGTATGAACACAATGATAAATATAAGCAACGAAAATTTATCATAATGTTGTGTACTTACCAAAATTCACACATGCTTATCAACATACAGACTTAATGACTATAAATCACGCCTACTCACCAACCCAAATTCGTACTCGCCAAAACAGAAACCTACTTATCAAGACACAGTGTAACTGACCTACACCCATTCTACTCATCAACCCATACATATCGACCGAAACTTTGTTAAAGGATATGTAAAGTAGGAAATGCAGTAAGGAAGAGTAACACTAAGAACGTGGAAAATTTAACCCTACTGAACTAAAGGCTATTAAAAGATCTAAAGAGCAAACGCACAAAAACAAGAACATGCCATCATACACTCACATTTTTGCTATTACGTATTATAAAATGCAGACGAGTGTCTCGGTTTATAGGGAGCTTTTTCCTTTTTATTGAAGCTAAAAATAGACAAAGACATAAAAGACAAATATAAAACAAAGGGCTTTTGACAACAATTGAGTAGTATCCCTATTTCTAAAGATTGAAAAGGGTTGAAAAGTTGGTTGAAAAAAAGTTGATAGAAAAAAAGCATTGGTTGAAAAGGGCTGTTGGATTTTGCTCAGAAAATATTCCTTTTACAATATAGTTGCCTTAGTGACCGCACCTACCACGCCACGCTCCGCATATTTGGCTTCAACATTCTTCACCCCAAAGGGTGACAGTCATGGAAACACGCTGATTAGCCTCAGCTTTCCAGTCCCCATTCGTTGAAATGAGCTGTTCTTTCTGTTCTTGTTGCTGCTGCGTCTGCCATTCCTTCCATTTTTCTCTTCTTCCACTCCCTTCCTCATAGAGTACCAGTTCATTGGATATTTTAAAGTGGACTATTCCCATTTTGATAAACCTCCTGATGGGCTGTAGAACCATGTCTTCGACAGGAGTTAACTAGGATCGACAATGAGTGCCAAAGTTGGTGAAAGTTCACCTTTATATGTTATAAGTACGGACATGAATGACAATATTGATTTGGAATGTGAAAGTAAAAGGAAACGTCCTCTAGAATATCTAGAACGATGGAAAGAGACAAATGAAAGAACATCCCAAATGCACTGAATTTCAGGATGTAGTGAAGTTTCCAGATATTAATTTCTTCTTTCCTCACATGCAATGAAAACCAATGGCTTTATACTTGATTTTTTTTCTGTATTGAGGTCTGTCAAGTGAAGGACATTGAACGAGCGGGAAGTAGAGAAAATCTGCCAGAGCTTGTTTTCGTTTCGTCGCAGCAGGTGTCGATGAACGTTTCGAATAATCTCTCAAGTATTTACACCACTATTTCTCGACCTTCTTATCTTGGATGAGAGAGGGTCCACGAATCTTCAAGGCAATCATCCAACTTTTCTTCTTGACTCGTGATGAAAAATGTGTCATTTCCATTTTAGACTGTAAAGGTTGATTTGACAATCATAACTATGTTCTTTAATCAGATGCATGATCCATTTGCCCAGGTGGTTAACAAAACACGATTACTCCCGAATTATCCCTAGTGACAGCCTAAGATGTGGAGAAATCAGATGCCCGTACGAGATGACACTGGTAATGATAATCCCCAATCGGCCTTTGACTTCAACTGTTTCGAGTAAGTTTTCAAGTACTTCGTATTGGCAAAGTTAGGTTCCAAGGACCTTTTCTGTAGTGTGTTGAGGAATCTTTGGACTGATACTGTGTCTGGGTACTCTTGGAGGACGAACATTATTCAGAGACTTTGTCCAAAATTTCTTCTTTTTTAGGATTCCTGTCTAAGGATCGTCAGGAAGTTGTACCAACCTGACGTTGGCCACATCTTAAGGACCAGAGAACGGATGTGTTTATATGGACTAAATCGCACAAGTTATTATTATACAAACATGGTCAACACTGTAACATTCCTCTTCTGTCTGGCGGGTTCTTCTTAGATGGTGTGACATTTCAGGCAGCATCACCAGCAAGAAAGGAGAGCATAATAATAACACGAATAAGGAAGATTGGAAGTTACTTTAGAAATGGGTGTTCATTCTTCATCAGATTATAAAAATCTGTCTATCATCAATAACGGAAGAGAAGAGGAGGAGGCAGCATCAGCGGATTCAAGTAACTCCCTTTCGTGATGATGAATGGATACACTTTGTCTTGTTGGTCTTCCTTACGGTTTTATTCATGGGTGGTGATGATTTGAAGTACTGTCAAAGTCACTGCAGCTCTCTCTTATTCATCTTTCCCTTAGATTTGTTTCTAATATATTGCTTTTTTAGCTTTGGCTAATTAATTGGAATCTCATAGTGCTATGAAAGAATAATCTCTCCTCGAATACACACAATTCAAGCCGTTACCATACGTGAATTCACATAAGGTCGGATAATTCATCTCAATTAAAGTAAGGCATGCAATTATAAATACATATTTTTCTACAACAATCGAGACCATACATTCAAACGAGTCGTCAATGTATATAAATAAAAAATACCATTGTACGAATTGAGATAAATTAACTCAACACAGTTATCCTAGTTACATAATTTCTATTTCATTTTCGAGACTATTCAAACGAGTCACCAATGTATATAAAAATATCACTGTATGAATTCAGATAAATGATCTTCACACAATAATACTCATTTTAAGATACTCAATCTACGAATATCAACAAATAAATCCATGCAAATGCAAGCAAGTAAATCAACAAAATATCATTGTAGGATCAGCAAATTACGTAAGATTCTTGCAAATATATTGTGTTCTCAAACTCTTACTTTCCAGAATTGTGTCTGCCGATTTCCAGAAAATCGTTTTCCGTGCATAGTATTAGGAGTGAATTTACTTCTTAAATTCAACTCGGAGTTTTCTTACATTTGTTTTTCTTGCAGAAAAAAGCGTTGACTGAGTTCAAATTTGCTATTAGCACATTTAAACCGAGTTTTCCTGTGGAACCACGCCCAATGCAAAAAAATATATATTTTACTCCTGAACTAGGCTCAAACAATGCAGATCGTCTGACATTTAGATAATCAACTACTGTTCTCTTAAATGTTTCCAATCTGACAACTCCACTACAGATCGAAAATTAACCCTGGTCCTGTTCAGTTTAAACAAACTTAGCTCTTAATTAATAATTACTAAACTCATGACAGACGTTACCAATCCGTGCATTATGTTTTTTTTTAACACGCGCATGTCTCTATAAGTCTACACGTTTCCAGTTAAATGTGTGCTACAAAGATGAACAGAAAAATTTGCCCCATTACAGTATGTATGAAATGCGGTTGAAATGCAACGATTTTCTCCTACCCATTTTGGTATATTGAAATTAATCCCTACTACGATGACTTTGCAGACTACTGTTTTAGACAAAGTTTATGGTGGTCATGTCTTTTCATAAATTGCATGGACAGTTAATAAAGGTATGAGAATAGATCCACAATGGATTACTCGAAATTGTCCATATAGCAAATCGAAGTTTACAACGACCAAACATCGATATATTTGGCTCATTTGTTTTAGCTGTATCTGATTCGTACAACCAGCATTGGTACGGGCCCTGAGTGGCCAAGTGGTCTAAAGCGCTGTCAGTTACGGATCACTGCCATCTCACCTCTGTCTGCGTGGGTTCGAGTCTAGGATTCGGCGAATGTGGATATGTGGGAAAGCTTGCCAGCAGCTTATCGTGGGTCGGTGGTTCTTTCCGGTGATTTCCGGGTTTCTTCCTACACCATTAATACTGGCCCCCATGAATAGCCTATCGTGTGCTGAAAAATGGCGTTAAACCCAACAGCAACAACAACAATCAGCATTGGTCCGTCCTGCAAACATACTGTCGCGAGGCTTGAAAGCTTCAATGTCTACCATGTCGAAGTCGTGGAAATCTTGGGTCATTTTTAAAAATCTATATTATTCGTGGCCCCATATCTTCGCCACTTGGCATCCATGAGTTTCCAAGCCCGGTCGTCTTTGGCAAGTTATTTCGTATAGATCGTCTATGACCCATGATCAACCCTGTATAGGGATATTTCATGACCCATAACCCATGATCAACCCTGTATGTGGATATTTCATGACCCATAACCCATGATCAACCTTGTATATGGATATTTCAGTTCTCGGTTAGGATAATATAACTGATATGCATGAACTTTCTACGCCATCTGTATGTTTTCCAACCATTCACGGTGTAACGTGCTATTTTTGTGTCCACCGTTTCTGCTTATTATATCCACTGGTCTTCAGTTTGGCACAAGCAATGCAATGAACGCAACATTCTGGTCCAGCACGGATGGATTGATATATCTGAGTTGGTAGAATAACACGTGTATTCTCATGATTTACATTATAACTGTACACCAATCTATGAGAATGGTAGAAGCTTCATTCACTGGATCGATATCCTACTGCTTGAGAAATAACTATTGAAGGATTTTTCCACTACAGCTACACTAGACCTTCACTGTTTTACCCTGTAGTCTAGAAAAATTAAAAGGGTTCACTGAGTTTACTTTGTACCAAATATGGAAAGAATCCCATTGCTCTGCTTGCATACAGTCTGGATCGCGTTAGTGTGCTTCAGGAAAAAAGGAAGCAGCATTTGTTAAATTTCTATGTTGGTAAAAAGGCTACGAAAATATCATTTAATTATCTCAGTCATTCCATACGATGTATAAGATAATATTCAGTTTCACTTCTAACCCCTGAAGTTGCAAGAGCCTCAGAAGATAACTATTTTGGTCATAAATTTACACAGCGATTCAAAAATACACCAAGTTGACCAAGACCAATGATGAAATTCAACATCAGCACTCTTGAGTTAAAAGTAAAGATACGTGTTTTATATGTCAAGGAAAGGACACCTAATACAAGACCTCCTAATGCTGTTAGTGGGTTTAGTGCCGTTGCTGACTTCTAGCTTGTAGTACCGGTAGTAGATATGGAGGTTTCAGAATTCTTTCATTGTGAATTTCTGTTTATTTAAGATTGAATCAAAGAAGTTGCAGTCATCGCTTTTAAATGTTTCTGTTGATTCGGGATTCGGGAAGTGCAATACACATAAACTGTTCTCACTGTTGACAGGAATTCACTGTAGGCGTATTCCAAAACATGTCTTCGATTTCAGTTTTGCATTGTGTACTGTAATTGATCCATCACGTGCTCTGTCGATATGAATCGTAGAAGCATTTTATGGTATAGATACCGATTGTGACGTCACAGACACTTCATCATTTTGATTGGTGGATACAAAACTACCTCTAAATTATGTTACACGCATTTCGACTGGTTGAACCTGAAATTTAATTTCAATCCCTGGGCAGTCATAGCAAAGGCATTGCATCGTCCGTTCTCGAGATAACCAACAAGATGAAGTTAGGTGATGATTTATGGATCCAAAGAGCAAACATGGAAAAACAAGGTCGCATAAAAGATTGCTGATGTATGGATCGATTTTAAGGAAAAGCTTAAGACGACGAAAGTTAAGAGATGTGGCTTGTGTTAACAATCTAGACCTTTGTTAACCCTCGATGGCCTTTTCCAGGAACACCCATATCTCTATGAACGGAGATGCTACTCAGTGATTGTCCAGCACAATGTTGGCTGTGTTTCACGTTGTATGTCGTTATATGTGTTTATATTCAATACAGAACGTTCACCCCCAAAACATACTTGCGTTTAATATATAATAGCATAAATGTGACTTAATGATAGTATATTTGGTGAATATATGAGCACTGATATGCCTGTTATGTGTATTGCTCTTCCTTACTTAATTCCTACTTTTTACATTCCCTCTAAAATGCGTGGATTGGAGTTCTTGTCAGTAACACTGTGTATTGGTATGTAGGTGGAGGTTTCATGAGTAAGACCTGGTGTTGATGAGTGGGTGTGATACTGGTTGGTAAGGCAGTGTGTTGGGCAGTAGGTATACGTTTTGGACAGTGTCCAACATTATATTAGATTTCCACAATGTATATTTCGCCTTGTTTTTCCTATAAGCGTTTTTCACATTACATTCCTCATTGTGTCCATATCATCACACAATGTTATGTTAATCTTTATAGGCGTTTCCCCTTTATCGTATACCATCCCATCTTGTACAACCTATATATATATATATATATATATATATATATATATATATATATATATATATATACATATATATTACATATATATATATATATATATATATATATATATATATATATATATATATATATATATATATATATATATATATATATATATTTTACATATTTCTTGGTGACAGTTGTGTCCCCGAATATTAATCCTAAATAAATTTTTACCATTATATTTCCATTGGTTCCCATGCCGTCTGACAATGTTAATTATATCGGCTAATGTTAAATTCCGTTTGTGAACAACATGCAATCCAATTCTAAGATGACCGCCGTAATGATAATTCCATGTAAACTCAGTCCCAAATAATTCTCCTTATGATTAATGCGCATACTACTTATGGTACGTTTTGTTTTCTACTACTACTACTACTACTACTACTACTACTACTACTACTACTACTACTACTACTACTACTACTACTACTACTACTACTACTACTACTACTACTACTACTACTACTACTACTACTACTACTACTACTACTACTACTACTACTACTACTACTACTACTACTACTACTACTACTACTACTACTACTACTACTACTACTACTACTACTACTACTACTACTACTACTACTACTACTACTACTACTACTACTACTACTACTACTACTACTACTACTACTACTACTACTACTACTACATTAGTGGAAGTAAGGATAGCAATATAGAGAAAGCCGTCACACTGACTTTAACAAAAATGCAAAATGAGATACTTTTGAACAATTTACATGCTACTTGTTGTCACCTTTTGCATATGTATCCAATAAATGTGCATGATGTTTTACAAATCATTCAGAAACGAGAAATTAAAATCGCCCTTTTTTGAATTGCTATAATTATTTGCTTTCTTTCTGGTGTTTTCAGATATATCATAATGTGGCAATGCTGGATGGAGAATCCAAGAGATCGTCCAACATTTACAGATCTTCGTGTACAACTTGAGGTCCTTATGACGAGAGATCGTAATTATCTAGAACTGTACAATATAAATGTTCCCTTGTCGACTCCAGAATCGAGTAGTGCTAGCCCAGTGTCCGATGACACGGCATCGCTTCTTGCAGCACAGGCATTGCAGCCGGCGAGAAAATCTTCAAAAGACGAACTGACAGTCAGTGTTAGCGTTCATGATAAATCATTGGACAGACTTTTGAAAATGAAGGGAGACTTTGATGCTAGATGTGGTGTGACAGTTTTGTGATTCCATATTAAAGAAGGGCTTGCTGACAATCGTTTAGGTGATTTTTGCACTATATTTGTATCGAAACAAGGGCAGCCCTGATATGAGTACCTTCGCAAAATGGATAAAATGGATAAAAATACATATGCTTGCTAAAAATCCAATGTCTGGATGATGTCTATATATAGTGTGAATCATTTTTTTCGTTCATGAGAATCATGGACCATTTGACATTAAAATCAAGGACGTGTCCAGTTAATGATAGAGATGGATATGATGTTGCCATATTTATGGTAATAAAGGCCAGTATAAAATTGCGCTTGTGATAATGGAAAACGTTTGTACTCAGTTTTCTTATTTTTAGAGGTACACAAGTACGCTTTTTGGCGTGATTATATCAAGCATTCTATGATCGACAAGTTATAATAGTTCAGCTGATACAGATGGCATAGTGCATGAACATTGTTTCTATTGTTACAAAAAAGAAAAGTTCAGGAACTAAAAGTGTGTCCTATGTATCATAGAGGAAAGAAACTGCGACCCCCTTTACCTCGTTTCCTTATCTTAGACTTTTGAAGCAACGAATACTGTGTCGACTACAAATATATTTTGGAGCTGAATGACTTGTAAGAGTATTTCTATTTCCCACACGATGAAAGAAAGAAACTGTTGTTAAACCTTCTTTTATGAAAACGTGGAACATCTGTAAAACCTCACATATTGCTCGTTATAATTTAGCACATACTTCAGCATGGAGAGTGCTTTGAATTCAACCATCTTCTGTTTGGATTTAGATGTTTTAGCTAAGACGACACATTAGCATATTTCTTTATAGAACTTTCAATATAGATATGGCAAATTGGTTGAAACAAGGCCGTCAGGGTATATTCTTCGGAATAAAGATTTATGCAAGGAAACTATAATTATATTCGCTCTTACGTATGAACAGAACAATGTTCGTTATTTCTATCTGACAAGGCCATTGTTGCAAAGAAATAACTTTTGTATCTGACATAAACAGAAGTTTTATGACCTTTTTGTTTCATTAAAAATATTGCGAAAAGTTTGAAAATAAAGAATATATGAATGTAGGACTCAGTGTCAATAAAATCGCAATCATTAACTTTTTAAATTGCAAGTTTCTAAAATAAAGTTTGAAGAATCACAATGAACAGTTAGAACGAGATTTTTACGGACTACCGTCCAACTCTTCTGTTACAGTCAATTATACGATATATTGTTGAAATAGTACGGGTGGAATGCTTAAATCGTTGGTTTAGAATTATCTGTAATTGTTTGTTGTTGTAAAAATAATTATGTAAATCTTTTTATGAATATTGGTCGTGATAGATAAAGTGTTCCAGTGTAAATTACGCGGTATAAATTAGGATATGCTTATGTATGAAACCATTGGTACGGTCTAAAACAGTATTTGCTTTCACACCTTGTTAAAACGCACAATTTACGGAATATCATTGGTGGTTTTAATGAGAGTACTCTCGAAGGATTCATATATCTATTACACATCAACAATTTGAATTAAATAAATGTAGGAAATTCAACAGTTACAAAAAGACCTAAGTATTAGAGAATATTAGTATTCGGATCTGTTAAAGAAAGCAGGTTTTCAAAGTTCATGGCCATGCAATTTGAATAAATTCTTTTTCTACAAGAAAAAAGAAAGGAAGCATGAAAATAAAAGTTTGTAAATATCATTTTTTAAAAGCTCTAATTCTTTATTTAAAATGTTTGGCAATTGAAAATAAACAGCATAAATTATCATGTTGTACATATGGCGTTCGTTTATTAGATAGTACCGAACATTGATATGGGACTGATAACAAATTGTTTTCCTTAACGACATTGTTACTAATTTTAAAATGTTTACTCAGTATCTCAGATGATTTCTTAGGATCATTGATAGAACTATCATTGTATCCTGCTTTGTTCCGGAGGAAGTCTTACTCGTGTTATATTTTTGTATAATATTTATATTCATCTCAATGTGATCGGATATCATCTTATAGCTAAAATTTCTTTCAACGTACGACATCGTTACGTAATACACATGTGCGTGTTCTACGTAGTTAATTTTGATTTGATTTATTACTGATGAAAGGAGTTTAACTTTAGCTCACGTGATCTTAAGATCAACAGAGTTTATGGCATGGAACTGTATCAATCATTTGATGTGTGTTTGTCGACATTTTCTCTTTTCAGCTTTTCCAAAACTACTTTACCAATTTCATCCAAACTTGGCAGAGAACGTATGACTATAAAGATTTTTCAATATTTTTAATCGAAGCTGGTGTGTATTCAGATATGGCCGCACTTACTAAAAATAGAAATTGATGAACCGCATTTAAAATATTTTACTTAAAGCATCATGAAATAAGTGGTTTTCAAGTTTTTACAGAGGCCATCAAATATAGGAGCTGTTGCTGAAAATGGAAAAACCTTTAAAAGTTTTGTTCAAAGAAAACGTTGAACAGAATTAGACGAACTTTGTCAAAAAACATTTTGGCATAAATCAGATACATGTCAATGATGTAAATTAGCTAACAAATATGACTGTCGTTGCTAAAAATATGAAACCTTTAAAAAAGAATTTCTCAAGAAACTTCTGAGTAGAAATTTACCAAATTGAACAGAACATATGTCATAAAGGTCTTTAAATGATGTTGATGTGTCATCACTTAAGAATCAGGATACAAACAGAGATAAACCTTGCATCAATTGTTTTGATTGCTTATGCAACAGCATTGGAAGAAACCTCTTTAGAAAGCATCCTAAAGACCCAGATGCCCTGACAAGCTGCTCTTGCAATTGTCTATAAGTCATGTGTCTGCCAAGTGAGCTATCTCAGGCCTACTTTGACTTCTCTTTTCCTAAAAACACAGTGATGATTATTCTGACAAACTTTATAAACAAATGTTTTACTTTTAATCGGAATTAAAAGAGCTACCTACTTAGCTTGTGTGATGCTTCTCAGGAATTCGAAAATATGTGTAAATAACGTTCCGAATAGACATCTGTGAAATTACTATAGCTTTTTATTCTTTTTATTTAGACCAAATCCAAATCTTCATTAATGTTTGTTATGTTGCCGTATCTCTATTTATATCTGTACAGTGTATAGGACCGTGACATCCACATTTATTCTATTTGTCATGTTTTGGTCGATTATTTTTATAAATAGTTTATATTAGGATCAAACCAAGTAAGAATATTAATCACATGACATTATAGTTTTTCTTTCAAAATGCATTTATTTTTAGATTTTTAAATACGATGACAAGTGTTTTATACTCTGACGACATTTGATCTGAAACACCTGCAGGTTTCTACTCTGAGGACATTTTATCTGAAATAGCTCCAGGCCTTTATGCCGAGGACATTTAGTCTGAAACACCAGCAGGCTTCTACTCTGAGGACATTTTATCTGAAACAGCTGCAGGCTTCTACTCTGAGAACATTTTATCTGAAACAGCTCCAGGCCTTTATGCTGAGGACATTTAATCTGAAACATTTACAGGCTTCTACTCTGAAGACATTTAATCTGAAACAGCTCCAGGTCTTAACTCTGAGGACATTTAGTCTGAAACACATGCTGGCTTTTCCTCTGAGAACAATTAATCTGAAACAGCTGCAGGTCTTAACTCTGAGGATATTTAGTCTGAAACACTTGCAGGTTTTTGCTCTGAGGACATTTAATCTGAAATACCTGCAAGGTGTTACTATGAGGTCATGTAATCTGAAACACCTGCAGTCACTATTTCTGTAATTAGCAAATTTGTCCACTACATCATGTACTCCATTTGAAGGCAAAAAAAAAAGGAAATTGAAGATGTATATATTAAGCAATAATTTTAACAGGGTGTGCTATTTTCAAAATCATTATTCAGCCTGTATGATGATAGAATAAAGACTAAGAATGTAAAGGTATGTCACATACCTAACAGTTGAATAATCTAGTATACTATCCTATGTAGATTCATCATCATCATCATCATCATCATCATCATCATCATCATCATCATCATCATCATCATTACGATTATTATTATTATTATTATTATTATTATTATTATTATTATTATTATTATTTTTATAAGAGTATCAGCATGTAGTTACATAATATAAATATCGGTTAAGAGCTTTCAAATATTATAGTCCAATATTGTAAATATTTTGGTACTTTATTCAGGTGTCCATAGTTTTAACATATTTTGGATGTGGCGAAAACGATAAATCTAGCAATTGCCTTGATATCGTGAAATGTCAAGGAATCCAATTAAATAATTAAAAAATGAACTGTACAGTGTACCTTGTGTAGCTAGTATACACATTTATTCTGTCAATGAGCATGTCAATCATTGTGAGATTGTAATGGAGAAAATTAGTTTGTCATTCAGTACACTGATGATATTAGGTGAGAAATTAACGTAGAACAACCAGAGTAGAAGGTAAACAAAGATTTGCGCAAGTGCTTTAACTAGTAAAACAAAATGTTGTTTTGCAAGATTAATACATGTTTTATTCATCTAGTATATAATATCCATATTAAAATACTTGGATGAAAACTATTTTTATCTTTACTGCCTTTATATATATATATATATATATATATATATATATATATATATATATATATATATATATATATATATATATATATATATATATATATATATACACACACACACACACACACACACAAAGCCATATTTACGCAACGAAAAATGTGTTAAAAGAAGATGAAGTCTTGCTTAATCTCATTGGTATATTTTACATAAGGACCATTCCAGTATGCGACGTATTGTGGACCATGTGCCTGAAATCTGTCATTTTACTTCTTATTTTGGCTGTGTTTTCCCTAACACTGTATAAGAATGACATGGTTAACTTTTCCCGGGACACCTGACAATTCAAGCATGGGTGTGATATGGTTTATGTTCATTATTATTTACAAATATTATTAGTAATGATAGTCAAATATTGTTGCTATTAATGTTAGAACCGTCTAAACATTTCAAACACTTTACTGAGCATTCGATCTAGTCTCCAGACATTACCATGGTAACAATCTACATCCAAGATTTTCAATTTCCACCCGTTTTGCATCTTTGACAATGAGCATTACTTTGTAAACTTGTTCTGGGTGGTTATTTTCTGAAAGAAATAAATACAACAAGAAACAAACAGTGCAAAATACTAACATAAAATGATATAAAATGTTTTTAATTTATTCTCAGACTTCAATAGTTATTGATACATTAATACCCGTTAAATTGTTTATTAATAATTTAATTAATTAATTTCATAATTGCAGACAAATGTAGAGAGTTTTGATCACATGTTTAGCTTCTATGACAAGGATCTGGAAATATTATTAATTTTGTCCACTCAAAAAACATTGAATCCTAAATTTATTCATGTCAGAATTCATTATTGAGATATTTCAATCAATTTAAATTTATTGATACTTATCGATGTCTGACCCTCTGCTGTAGGTTAAATTTCTATATTTAAATATATCATGAATGGTTAACATGGTAGGATATGATCAATGATATGATGGTAAGCACTTCGTACAGAAATGAAATATTTTAGGAGAAAGTCTGGGCGTATCGTTTCATCTGCAATTTTCTCTAGAGCATAACAATAAAATTATTGCATTAATGTACTAGAAAGAAAATTACAAAAACAAAAACGGATTGTAGACTAGATTTAATGCATATGGTTCATTCATGACGGTAAGTATTACATTAGCATAGTGAATGGAAATAAAGTGATAAGTTATAACAAAATTGACCATAGATTGAAGTTATAACACGGTTCCTATGAATGAATAGTTAACTTTTACCATCATGGGTTAGTTATATCATGGAAAGGGCATCAGAATTGTAATTCATAACTCTACATATTCTAACCCTGATGAAGTTCCTAGAGAAATGTATATATCGAAATAAACTTTGCTTTAATCTTCTTTCCTTCGTATATATGGAATTCATTGCAACTATTATTTTTCAGTTGATCTTGACCTTATTTTGTTAATTACACTGAAATGTTTTTTTTTTTTCAAGCGACCATGTCAATGTAGAAAATAAAGAAATACAAATAGATCTGTCTTTATTACATAGTGTTTTGTCATATCCTTTGGGCTATTGCGTTTGACAAGTATGTATGTATATATATATATATATATATATATATATATATATATATATATATATATATATATATATATATATATATATATATATATATATATATATATACTTTTACCTCCAAATTACGAGCGACTTTCCGGAGTATCCTTTTCCTTATAAAATCGTTAGATCTACTGATAATATTTCTGCGAGTTTGAGCTGTAATTCTGATCAAAGTTTTAATCACACCCTCTATCTTAATTCCGATTGTTTGTCGCTGTGGACTGATCCAATCAACGTAGCCGACAGTGTCTTCCGCTGTCAAACGCGGCGAGTGAGAACACATCCAATTCATTCAGAGGATTTCTTTGATCTTTGAACTAATATTTAACGTCTGGGTGTAAATACTATAAGCATTTGACTTGGGGATATTAACTATAGCCTGGCTGGCGATCTACTACAACTTTAACACTGCCTTCGGAGATGTTTACAATCAAACGCTGTATTTATATCCATGTTTATACTCTTCCTAATAACTTGGACTGAGCAATCGTGACAGTGACCTAGGCGATCGATGTAGATGCAACTATCCGTGTCAAAAATACAGCATACGATTTCCTAACAGTTCTAAAGCTTTGTACAGTTTTAAGCGATCACGTAGGCAGCAATGATGACATTTCCAAATTCTTCAACTTGGACAGACTACAGTTCTTCATAATTGACCAGGATCAAGTCTTCACGAAGGACGTCCATGTTTCATGTATTTGGTTTTATCATGAATCATCTGGAAGTAGCGGGTAAGATAGAAAACAACTACTCCGTCTTTGGTATAGACTGTCGTTGTGCCATTTTGCCCCACAAGCAATTTAACATCACTTTGGCAAACGATTGCCTTCTTTTGTTGTTTTTCCATGCGGTCCAAGTATACTTCTTTGAATTTGTTTTGGTCTTCAGGAGTGTGGCACTAGAAATATTATCCGCTGACCGCTTGTTTCTGTTTCAAAAAGGCATCCAGGTAGTTTGAGACAATGCGTTTCTGATTCTCTTCACTCTTGTGTTACTATTCTATTGGGAAAGTGGTAAAATTCGTACACTTCTAACAAATGGTATCCCATGGTCAAAGCTTTAAACAGTTCCGCAATGACTCACATTCCTGTCAAGGCGCGTTCTTGCTGTGTATGCTGATAAGGTAGGTTTTGGTTGCAAGTTTCGGCACAAATACGGCACAAGGGAAACATCAGTTTTCCTTGGCAATGGTGAGGTAAACCAGATGGTACAAGTCCGTGGGAGCCAAGACTTTTAACAGGTCGATGTGTTCCGGGAGCAATTGAGGGTGACCTGCGCGAAAGTGACAATATTTGCACACGTAAGGATACAGTGAACACACATCCAAGCTTTTGATTTCTTCTCCTTTCTCCTCGTCGGCGTGGTACAACAAGCATTCGTACATCCTCCGTACAAACTGTCCATGGGTTCAAAGGTTTCCACCAGCTTGTAACTTTCTACGATACGTTTAAACTCGGGATCGGTTTTCAAACGGTGACCGTACTTGTGTTCCCACATTTCTACCACTTGGTATTCTTGCTGTTCTAATTTCAAGTACTGATAAAATATGGCCTCGTACAAGTCTTCCATGGCACGTTGCAAAATCTGTTTTTTTTTGTGCTACGTTGAGGGTAATAGATAGGACATTCGAGAAATGGTTGGTTGGTTGAAATTTTACGGCTCACAAGCACAATGAGGACATTTACTGCCATACAAAAGATTATATCCTTCATTATGTACAAATGGTAAAAAGGTTCTGTATCGGCCAGCGATACGAAACCAAATAGTTAAAAGTAATACGATAAAACTGGTAACGGTGATAAAAAATAAAGTTTCCCGATCAACGGGGGTTGCCAATAATGTATTACAACGAAAACATATGAAAGGTAATTAAAAAAGCGGACAGCGTGTTCGGAAAACGAAGGATCTTTCACGTCCTCTAGGGACATTGCTGAAGTGGGGGCAGTGACTAAAGATAGGCTCTTGGATGCATTTCTCGCACGCTCGGTGAGCCACGCAGAAATAAGGAATGTGATTTCCAGTCTCAGGCATACATTCGAAATCGAAACAGATGAAATAGCCTTTCTTCTTCTGGTCATTTACTTCTTCTTCTTCTTCCTGTTGGGGTTGGTATTTTTTAATGTAGCATTCGTGTTCTAAGTCCACGTTTTGATGTCAAATGTGTCATCGTTTCTTAGGAGATGATAAGCACTTTTTGTTATGAACCTTTACGTCTTCAGATGTTGATAACAGGTAGGGCTAACAAATGCGTGCTGACAAGCTGAGTAATGCACTCGTTGTTGTCCTTCGCCAAGGTAGTGTTTAGAGGCCAAACATCCTGGACATTTCGATCCACAAAGCTTGTGTTGCTGTCTATTGTAATAGCCATAGTCACATTTTTCACAAAAATAACCTTATCCCAGGAATGTAGTGATACTGGTAATGGCATCGAAATGTTCATCGTGATGATAGACGTGAATGTACTTTCCGTCTTTGAAAGCGACTGTCTTCTTTGGCTTGACATTGCTGTTTCAATGTGGTTAACAAAGAATCCCAAACATCGGTGATGAACCCCTCTGCTTTCTCCAGCACTACGTCTGACTTGGAATCTTAAAAATTCACTGTGTACGTGTAGGTCTTGGTTTTAAATTTTCTAGAGGAGTGTTTATCCGTCTCGCGAATGCAATACTAGCTTTCAGGGGTTACAGGTAGTGGGTCACTTTTCTGCCTCTTACTTTCATTTCCGTTCTCGACGAAATAAAACGATCGCTTCATCGTAAGTTCAAAAAGTCAAATGACTACATTTTAAACGTCATGGTAATTTATATATCAATATAAGGTCGGTGTCTTCTCTGTATAAGAGGTCAGTGTCTCCCCTCCAAGTATCCATTTCACTCTCAATTATACCAGAAAGATGGAAGAGCCAACATAGATCGAACATGTCATCAGAGTTTTGCTAGGTTTCATACGAAAGTTTTCTTTATAGAAGCCGACGGACTACTCCGCTTCTTTTCGAGATAAATTTCAAGATACTTGCTATATCGGTCAGAAGAAAGGGCAATGGTCTTCTGAATGTCCACAACGTCAAAAAAGCAAGACAAGCGTCAAAGGAGACAAAAGTCATGATACCTGTTACTATTGTCAAGAGAAAGGACTTTGGTCTTCAGACTGCCCTAAGAGTCAATAGGAGGATAAGGGTTCCCATGGTTTCGAGAGCTGCATTACCATGAAAAGAACTGTTGGGTGTTTGTTTTTTAAACAAACTCATGAACGTGAAGTTATCAGCTTCAACTCCTTATCACTTTACCACGGCCAAGGCCTACTTCTGGACCTGATCCTGTCGATGGTTTGGTAGAGATGATTAGGTTGGTATCTGAGACGTATTAGGTATGTGGACGGTATTGGACTGTTTGGCTCAGGAAGGTCTTTTTCTCTTGGTTCGTATTAAAGAAGTCTGATACATTTGTTTCAGACTCCTTAACTCTGCCAAAATTTCTAAGAGTACCATCGCCGTTTAACTTAAACCGTCCTTCTTATCTCCTAGACTTTGTTTCTTCTCTGCTTTTTTCTCTTCATGTCGTTTCCTTCTTGCATCTTCTCTTCTCGCTGTTGATGTTCCTGTTGAATGAGAAAGGCTTGTTCTACTTCTTTCTGCAGTTGTAAAAGATTCTACAATTCTTCTTTCTGTCTCTGTTTAAAACCTTCCACGTACGGTGAGTAAGGAGAAGGCAAAGGTACTGGTACCGGAACAAATTCTTAAGAAACAAAAATCCACTAAATCTCAATTAAAATCGGTATTTTAGGAAGTATGACTGTTTTTTCTTTAGTAGCCGCTGCTATGCCATCACTTCTCATCTTCTCAGCCGGTGCACCCCTGTTCATCGTCTTCTTAGTTTCCGTTATGTTCTAATACTGTCGCATTGATTCATTGCGCACGTCAAAAGTAGCTAACCTCGGATTGGAAGCAGACTCCACCCCGTGACTAAATTTGTATGGATTTGTAAGAGAACTTAATCCGTTTCGATCCGATCTTCCACTTTAAATAACCGCGGTTCACTTCATTTCCTTCTCTTATTCTCGTCACACGATGTGGACTAACGTATAATCGTCCCCCCCCCTTCTATCGTCGATGCTGTTCAACCCTGACTATCATATGTACGTCAAATCATCATGGCTATCATCCAGATGACTGAGACAGCCCTTCGGAAATGAGGATATATGTAGAAAGGCAAGGCTGTCTAAATAGTCTTAATCTACGGTCCAGAGGTCAAAGAAAGTTTGAAGACGTGAAAAAGATTCATGCGATGCCCTCCCTAAGTTAACGGAATGGTTTTAACAGAAAAACAAAAAAACTTTTTCAGGGCCACTCCATTGCCTCGAAAAGATTTACTCTCTTGCCATATTTGTTTGCTTGAGTATGTCTGTCTAAGTCTCTAACCCTGTCTCTAACCGCGTGTATATGTCTATATATCTATAAATGTCTATATTTGTTAATAGGGTCACGCGTATTCAGGTAGGCACCTTGCCACAGGGTTGCCAGGTTTCCACCTGAGTGATGTCAGCCACTTGCAACATTGTTGCTAGTGTCCAGTACCATCACGTTAATTCCCTTGTCCCTAGACAGTCCCAATCCATTGTCCCTAGACATTCCATCTGTTGAATTTCCCTTGACGCTAGACAGTCACAATCCCTTGATAATCTATAGTCCTTTCCATCTTAAATTTCCCCATGTTAACTTCCCCTTGTTTCCAAAGAGCAAACTCACTTTTCTTAACATAGAAGTCCTCTTGACGTCAAATTGTCCCCACTCACTACTCATGACTATTAACGTTGAGTAAAAAAATACGCAAACGGAAGTGATGTTAAGCACTGATGACACAACGGGAGTGATGTCGCACACTAAAAAACACCTCCATACTTTCCCATGTCTTTTGCAAAGTGTTTAAAGCATATTAAATTCAACAAAATGTTTAAACTTTGCGAGTAAAGAAACAAAGTAGTACAGTATTGTGATTATAATAATAATTGACAGGTGATTTATTAATTTTTTTTTATCATTGTGTGAAAAGTATTGGATACAAACATTGTGTGCCTCTATAGTGATTTAATTAACACAGATTATACTTTAAGAAGCAGTTTCATAAAAGAATGTAATCCTATAAACCAGGACACCATTCTTCAATAAATACTTCCAGAAACAACATATGAACTTGCAGTTTCTGGAAATGCTAATTGTAGTATCATTTTCAAATTAAAATTTCTTCAAAGCGTGAAATGCAGGTTACAATTGATTACCGAAAATCACATTTGTCATGAACAATTGTTAATGATTGAAAATCGGAACACTTTCGGGTCACACATATCACTTCGTGTTTCGCCCCCCCCCCCGCCTCAATATTAGAATATTTATTTAGACGGATTTTTCTTGACACAATGAAATTTAGATTACTGTTGCAGGTCTGTGAAAGGAACGTCATCTGTGTGTATTAGTGATGAAACCTGTGCAAGACTGACTGCAAGGTCTTGTTCCTGTTTCAATAACCAGAACGTATTTGAGTCCGCAGGGTCAGGTGTCTTCATCGCTGAACAAATCATTTTTGTAGCGACAAGAACAACATGTATTAAAAGGTTTATTTCCTATTACCTCCAGATTATTTACTAGAAAATTTCGAATTTTGCTGACTGATTTCTCCAGTCGGATGTGGTCTCCATTTTCCAAAATTTATTGATCCATCCAAAACAACATATATTCTCACTGCTGTCAAAAACTGCATACAGCTGTGTTTTAGTCTGGATTGTATGATTCATTTCAGTCACTTTACAATAATAGCATATACTTTTAAAAGGTTCTGTTATTTTTAAATCTTTTGGTACAAGATCTGAACATTGAAAATTGCAATCAAATAATATCACATATTATTATTATTATTATTATTATTATTATTATTATTATTATTATTATTATTAATTGTTTATTATTATTATTATTATTATTATTATTATTATTATTATTATTATTATTATTATTATTATTATTATTATTATTATTATATCTTTTTTAAGTCAGACATGTACTTATTGACATTTTGTATGAATAGTAACTAATGTTTCAAACAATGTATGGATCACATTTATCGTTGAGGAAACATGCTATGTCATATGAACCAATGTCATGGGGAAATATGGGTTATCCTACAGTAAGTTGTCTTTAAAACTTCTTTGACGCATGCAGTACTCATTTTTCACACTTTAGGTGTAAACAAAATATAATATCGAATTGCCCTGCTCTCTAATCTCAGAAATATGCTTTAGAACTGATGCCTTTTTTTTTTCATTTACAAAACCGAAGTGTGAAATGGAGTGTCCTAGATAAAAAGATTTAGGTGGGTAAGAGGTCTGACCTCAATCACAAAGGAACGTATCAACATAATGACTGCTATATGGATCTATCAACAGATACTTTGAATGCTTGAAATAGTCAACGAATATGACGATGAAGATATAGATTTATGATCAATGTGCTAGGTTGATTGTTACACATATAGTGACATAGATTTTCGTTATATATATATATATATATATATATATATATATATATATATATATATATATATATATATATATATATATATATATATATATATATATATATATATATATATATATATATATATACCACATCAATATGTGTATTGACATTTATCTAATGACATCCAGACAATGTATGCGAGATTCCGATTCCGATTCCGTATCTCACAACCAAAGGAAAATGTGCTAGGTCGTTTGGTCCGCTCTTTATAGTCTGCCGAAACATACCTCAAGAACCTTCATATTCCAAAAGCCTATTGGTCCAGGACTATTTACCTTTCATAATGAGTTAACTAGTATCGAGTCAGAGCCACCACTAAGTGTATTATAAGGATTATGCAAATTCCATAGTTCTACGACTCGTCATAACAATATAACGAATGAGCCAAGTAAAACTAAGACGTTTAAATGATAATGCAGTGATATGCATTAATGGTACATGCATATAAACCGGCTCCATTACACATTACAGTCTTTGATAAAAACAACAGTAAAAAAAAATTATTAATAAAATAAACATCATTCTGTCTCTGAAAAGAATACTAGCATTGGGTTATAAGAACTTGAATAGTTCTAATCATTTACTGAGTTCAATTAAATTCTGTTCGACTTGTCCGTTCATTCATAAAATGCCCAAATTGAAACAGACTTTACTTAATCCAAAGACATGGTGATATGTGAAAGACGTCTGACTTTCTAGAAAGATAGAATAGAATATTCCGAAATTATTCTGCATATTAAACAATCTCATGACAAATTATCAAAGGCATGAAAGAACAAAGTTTTCATTTTTACATGCCACTACATCTGAAGAAAAGTGGAATCAGTTTTAAAAAATCACAGAATTTGCGTAAAAATTCTAGGGAAACTTCCTATTTAGGTTAAGAGGACACTACCACAACCAGCAAATTTGCAAATCATGATCTACTCAAGTTATCGCTCCCAAGATTTTCCTGTAGTAGTAGGGGAAAGTAAGAATCCGAGCTCAACAACCCCTTTCCCCACCCCTCCAGACCTCCAAACAAATACAAAATACCTAGGCAACGTAATAGAAAACCTATTGCAATCAATAATTGCGTTAAGAATACGAGCTCAACAACCCCTTTCCCCACCCCTCCAGACCTCCAAACAAATACAAAATACCTAGGCAACGTAATAGAACACCTGTTGCAATCAATAATTGCGCTAAGAATCCAAGCTCAACAACCCCTCCAGACCTCCAAACAAATACAAAATACCTAGGTAACGTAATAGATCACCTGTTGCAATCAATAATTGTGTTAAGAATCCGAGCTCAACAACCCCTCTCCCCACCCCTCCAGACCTCCAAACAAATACAAAATACTTAGGTAACGTAATAGAACACCTGTTGCAATCAATAATTGCGTTAAGAATCCGAGCTCAACAACCCCTCTAGACCTCCAAACAAATACAATAGAACATCTGTTGCAAAATACCTAGGTAACAGGTAAAATTTAATTACGTGATCTTCCAGAATAAGCAAAATGATATGTCAGACTCAATTTTCCAAATCATTACGATTTAGCAGAGCGTGGCGATTGTGGACTAAATTAAGCATTAAAATTCCAGTAAGGTAAGTGGTATTATACCTCATTACCAACTGTTAATGTCTCAACTGTAGATATCAAAAATATTTCATTATCATGGTGATAGAGGCTAAACTTTACTTTACCGCTCACATAACGACGGGACTCAAACAAATCTTTTATTTGTGATTTGTTAAGAGGGTATTTTTTGTCGATAAAATACACCTTTGACCGATCAAGATCAATTGTAAGTTTGGTGTATTTATGCTGACTAATCGGACAGTGAAAGTTGTTAAATTCCGCTAGCAACTTTTGATACAATTGTTCGAGATAATTAAAATACTCGCTGTCATCAGATCTGATGAGCGAAAGTTTTAACTTGTCACGGGTACCACTAAAGCATATGCCTGATGTTTCATTATTAATTTCAACTGTCAATGGTTTGCCGTCCATCATTAGATATTTGATTTTGCTACTGTAGCTATTTGTTACTGTCAAATTTTCAAACATTATTTTTAAAGTTTAGATAAAATTTTAGTTTGCAAAGATAATGTCAAATATATCTCTATCATCATGACAATACCCAAGTGCAAATGTATCTACCCCATTTTCGCAATAACGTTTATCATCAAAATTGCTCAAACCGCGTTTGATAAGGACATCTGTTTCGAGCTTATGATGATTTGTCCGAATTGACATAGCTCTTATAAAACTAACACCACCATCAAGCGCGTACTTGTAGTCATCAAATTTTATAAACTTTTTAACAAAATCACGAGGCAGATCTTTTGCTTTTTTTGTTATTTTATTATTGTCTAACAATACGGCATACATTTTACTACGTAATCCGATAAAGTATTTGATAGCGCTCGAGTTCATTTCATCTTTGAACTTACCAATAACCTTTTTATTTGTGTCGTCATGAAATTTACTGTCACGTGGGTAATCAGAAAGAGCAAACAGATATCTATTATCATGCATGTCCTGATAGATGTCCTCGCATTCGATTTCATATACGAGCGAATCAGTATCAGTAAATAATAATCTACTAGCCGGCCATTGATTTTTAACAAAATTATAATGAAAATCGTACATCAGCCACTTTGATAAATCTAACACTGAAGCTCAAACGTAGATCGGCTTGTTTAGTTTTAGATTTGTTTTTCTTCTTTGTATCGCAACAAGATTCTCATTAAATATTTTCATGCTCACAAAATCATCGTCTGACACAAGTTTGTTTCTGCGATTGACATCATTGACTAGTTCGATATTTACGCGTTTCCTAATATTCTCCATCGTCTTACCAAAAACAGAATTGTTCATCAGTTTGAAAAAGTTTTTCTCAAAATCAGTTTTTGCCGCAGCTCTTCTTGTAGTGTTCGAGTTAATATAACCTCTCATCCACGGCGACTGATTAAATTTTAGTACGCGATGAACTTTTCTCAACACGAGACCAGCATCGACTGCTTGTTTTAAAGCTTTGTAATGCAAAACATAATTACGTTTATGAAGCAAATTTGGTACTAGTTTCTTTACCATAGAATGTTGTCTTGGTAATGCTGACGCTTGTTGTTCTTCTGATAACAAACTATATTCTATAACCATCGATTCCGCGCAGAAAGGGTAATCGTTATGCAATTTGTGTAGCGAAGTTGGATAATCGAGATCAACTTCAACGAAATACGAAACATCGTCGGGTATCTTTTTTTCTGTCTCTGATAGAAATTGATCAGCCGTGATCCAATGAAATCCATCAAATGGCATTGATTCTGCCATCGAATACCCGTACAAGTTATTACAATCTAGATAAACTATATACTTAGAAGGAAGGTCAGGATTATACTCTTTCAAATATTTGTTGTTTGCTTCAGCATATTTCTTCGTTATCACGCTAATACCGCCTCGGATACCTTTTTCAATAAAATTGAACATATCAACATCAGTCAGTAATTCCAACCGTACCTTACTAAACTTTAACAGAGCATCCCATGACAGTCCGGGGGCAGAATAATATCAGCAAGGATCTAGTCCGTAATTATTATAACTCACTTCTCGAAAACTTTCAAAAACATCTGCTAATAATAACACGTCAGTTTTCAAATACAAATCGTGATAATCACCAAAAGTCTCACAATCAAACTCTTTCCAAATATCTTGTGCATACTTGTACTCGTCATCAGTTATATTTTCATTTTTAAGTTGCGAGTAAAATTTGTCTTTGCTAGGTAAAGATGTTTCATCAAATTTACTCCAATCGTCGAGATATTCGTATGGAAAAACTCCTTTTTTAGCTAGTAGATTAAATTTATCTCCAAAACAGTCTCTTAGGTTATCAAATTTACTACAACCTTTCACTAGCTCATCTAACGAGGCTGCCATAAACTGCAGGCTGTCAATAAAACGCAATTTACCTAGCGTAACTGACATGTACTTTTCAAAATTATTTGGGATGCATTTGATGATGTTATCGAGTTTTAGACGAGATTTTATATCAGGATCACCAAAAGCTTCTACGATGATGTGACTATCATATCCTCGAAAATTGTGAAGAATAACTGGAATAAAATATGGAGCGTGAAATTTTAAATTACACTAGTCATGAGCCGCTCCACGATACTGTCCGGTCAAATGGCAATGGTCACGTACTTTTTTGTTGTCAGGGTCAAAAGCTTTTTCACAAATATAACAAATTTTCGCTTGCTCGTGATCAGATTCTTGTTGAGGTGTTAATTTTAACATTGGAGTTACTCTTTTCAAACGATAAGTTATATGATCAACTTCGCTGATCAATTGCTTGAGAAGCCAGACAGCTGGATTTTTACCACGATAGAGTTGGATTTGTTTAGATAATCTCGAATCAGCGCAACAAACTACCTTGTACGCTACTCCGCACGGAACATGATTTTGAATTTTTCTTGTACTCGATTGGTTAGGATCATTTTCTACGCCAAGTACAGGTTGAAGTAAGCATTCGAAATCGACGTATATGACGAAAGGAATTTTTAGTTTATGATTATGATGGACAAACTGTAACACGCTATCTTTTTTAGATGGCATTGTTATTCTTTGTACGTCACTACAGTACTGCAAATGCTTTTGTAATGTTTCATTGTCTCTACAACCGTGCAAGCAGCGATACAACCTCCCCAAAAAATAATATAAAAAAAAACACCATACAACCCCATACTTAAAAACTTAAAATCACCCCTACCATCAAAAACAAATCCCCTACCAATCACTATCATATCTAAAAAATCCACACCATTCACTCCCAAACAAAAAACACCACCCTCCCCCTATACACTACTCACACCTACAACATCTAAACCCCAAATTACAAATAAAACATCCCCATTCCCTACCCACCCTCCCCCAAACTAATCCCCTATCCATCAAAAAACCCCCTAATCCAAAAAAAATCATTCCACTCTCTTCCCTCCCCTCCATTCCCCAAAATCACACTCTAAAAACATAAACACCCTCCAATAAACAAATAAAAAAATTATTATTACTCACAACCTCACACCTCTACATTACCAATAACCACTATATCCCCCCAAACAATAACCAACCAACCCCCTCCACAATTACCCAAAACACAAAAACTCCAAAAATTATACAACCAACTACTATCCCCCCTCACCCACCCCTACCCCCCTAACTCAAAATCCTAATCATACTTTACATCCCAAATAACTACTAAAACCTACCCCTACTAAAATCCCCAAACCTATCACAAGCCACCCACAACTCCATATAAAACCTACTAAAACCTACTAACTCCTTCGCACCCTCTAGAATAACCCTCTGAAATAACCTCACCCAAATATCAAACACACCACGTCTCACCTCTCTCTCCCCCCCCTTCCCCCCCTCAACTCACCAAACCCCTTAGCACCCCACCTACAAACAATTCACACACACTCCCCAAACCCCCAACAAACATACCAACAAACCACAAATCAACAAACCCCCCACCCCCCCCCCCCCCCCCCCCCCCCCCCCCCCCCCCCCCCCCCCCCCCCCCCCCCCCCCCCCCCCCCCCCCGCCTCTCTCCCCACAGACCAACTATGACAACACCATATAACATACCACACACCCACAGATATATCCCTAAAAACAAACCACCACTCACCGCCCTCCCTGTCTCCCTCACTCTAACTCCCACACATATACACACCTGCCACAGTACACTCTCCTCCCTACCCCCCACATAACTCTATCCGTCCTGTATCACTCACAACGTTCTCCTCATTAGTGAACACACCTTAAAAAAAACATACTCCCCCTCTACACCATACCAACTAACATAACCATACGTCGTTGACCCGATTCCACTCACAACAAGTATACGTTTAACCTATACTTATCAATCAGACAACTCACTTATCTATATTCAGCAACCCTCTACCATGATATAATACTGACAATGTGTGAAAAACGACCACTTTTTTTTCCCCAACTCCGCTCCTCCCTCTCATGCCATCAGTACAACACCTCACGAATACAATCATTGTGTATAGTCCCACACACGCAGTGGAAGTCACGCACCCCACTGGCAAAGAGAATACATATTCTCCTGTTCTCATCTTCTCTGCTGAGTACCCTTGTATTTACAGACCAGATCTACATGATTAGCCCCGCGAACGCTCCGTAACCAGCGGCGGAAACGATAAACACTTTAACAATCTGCTAGAACTCCCTTCCGATTAGTAAACGGGTAACACGCGTCGCACTACGATGTGAAGTATCATGTGTTGTGTGTATCTCGATGATCTAGCTTCGCGCATCTCGCTCTAAGACGAGTTTTCTCTTATGTTCCGCAAACAGCAACGTCTCGTCTACGTAGATATAACGATTACTAATACGAGTGCCAAACTCGACGAACTCGCAGCGAAGTGTTTCGCCAGTATCTAGAAGAAACGGTCACTGTGCAGCTATATAGTGCCTATGAGTTCTAGGAATGAACAAGTCTTTTTCTGATATCATGCATAGTATAGGATACTGTGCTCCGCTTCGTGCATCAGAAACGCCTGATCGCGACCTCTTCGATATAGTAAGCGGACTCTATAGCTGTGTCTACGTCGCACTCGATGACTGAAGAGAGTCTCAACAGGAGCGCACATGCGCTCTCTAGCTCTAGCGTAGGATTTGTAATTGTAGGCTTATACGCACATCCAGAATCATTTCAAAAGTAGAGACGGCTCCGCTCGAGTTGGAAATAATGGTGTGTAGTGCTAATTAGTGTATATCGCCCTCCACAGCAGCAATGTGCTCGATTATATACGTATCGAGGAGACCCATGAGTACACGTATCTATCGAGATGTAGTCACCTGTCCCTACATGCAAAAGCTCACTAAGTCTCCGAGTTATTATGCGGCCTCTGATCACCACAATTGAGAATGAGAGGTAGGAGTCCCATGCTAGTACAGTATCAACAATCATTGGATAAGAGCAGGCAGTGCGCGAGCAATCAGAATGAATCAGCTTAGTAGTCTCGCATGAAAATACCAGGCTCCTAATACCATATTTGACTGTCTCTAGATATGGACTGCGCTCGCATCATGAGAATGCATATAAGTTTTCTGACCCAACTTAGTATGTCGTATTCGAGGTTTTGCTCTTGTCAAAGCTCAATGCTTGAGTAGTATAGTGTAGCTGAATAAACAGATCTGATTAAATAACTAAATTTTGTAGAGCTCTATTGAGGTCACTTGTCTGTCTTTCCATCTGAAATTGTATATAGTGGCTTTAAGAATTCTGCATCTCTTTGTGTTATGTAATCTTTAGTTCAATCATGCAGTATTATACAGCCCGCACTGCATGTACGAAACTTCTCCACTTATCACCATGAATAAGTAAGTACTATAATATCCTGCGTATCTACGAGATAAATCGTAAAACCGCTTTAAACTGATGCAGATCGATGTCGATCTCTTTGTAGTTCATTTGAGTCTACATACTATTAGAAGTTGTGTGTGTTGTGTGTGTGTGTGTGCCAGTCACAAGAGCCTACGTAGAGTCAAGCATTTTCTTACCGCTTCGGTATCAGTTCGATGGCTTAGCATTTGTATTACAAAGTATGTAGTTAATTCTATGAGTATGAGGTGTCTTTTACTCCATGTCCTAAGCGATACTGAAGAAGAACCGCCACCTTGCCCTATGTCTGCAAATGCCGAGAAACTCCACTATTGTACAGTCGATATATGTTAGGCGAAAGCCACTAGAAAGTCAAGTCTGAGATAGTGACTAAGGTGACTCTCTACATAGACTTGTGTAAAACACGATGATGGAAGAGCTGATGTGTTGAATCTAGTATGCACGATGCTCGTTATAGACTTTAGAAATAAAAAATTCGCAGAGTCGCGACTGAGCGGCATGAACTTAGTCAATGTGTCTCAGTAAGCAATACTGATATGACATAGAAATAAGATTAGTATAACATACCACTGGTAATGAATATGACGTAGTAGACCTCTCTGATGTTCAAGCGATCCAGCAGCGTCAATGTTACAGCTCGATAGTCATTTAATCAGACCTTTTTTAGAGAAACGCATTGTGAATATCTAGATTAAGTCCCAGCTCAGCCTCGGTAGATCAGATGCTATGTACAGTATGCAGAAATCCTTTATCACTGTATGTGTCATAGTTAGTACTATTGAGAGATACGTCTCTAGTCCTGACCGTCAAATGAATCGTATCTCAGCGAAACGCTCTGCGCAATGTAATGTATCTTAGTCATGTGCAATATGACGCACTACGTGAATGACAGAGAAATCTGCTCTCTCAGACGAGACCGCAGAATGCTATGAGGCCAAATATTTTATATATGCCGCAGTTAAGTGTCTCAAAGACTGTATAAACATATACGACAGGTGTGGTTGGAAGTCCTATGTTACTGTTAGTAGCATTATTATATACACTATATGACGCTCAAGCCTCCTCGACCTGTACTGTCGGATACGGGTAATTCCTATACTCCTGTTAATAGATTTTAAATCTGCATATGTAGTCGCACGTCTAGACCTAGATAGAAATACACAGTGTCTCTCATATAATATACTAAGACTGTACTTCTGTGATGTGTACGTGAGTGATACTCGCAATAGTAGCTAACATCACACGCTATTGCCTGCGTTGCTGTAGTGTATGCTAAGTAATCGTCTGAGTTCGTGTACAAGGTCATTAGCTTCATTGGCTATTAGGCTTATACTCACCGCGCAGATCTGAGAACTGATACATTCGTCGGGACGCTACCGCAGATGTATGAGAACCTAGATCAACTTCCACTAGAACTCCTCCCACAGAAGAATAATGATAAGATTAAGATACCGCTCGCACTCTATGATACTCGTGCGTAGTCCACAGACTCTCTTTACAAGTATACTGTCTTGTCAGTGGCTATAATGTAGAAATAGTCGCAAGTTTGCTATGATGATCGGACGTGTCTGCTGTTAGATATTGTAATGAATGCGGTGACCTTTTGTCTCTTAGTCGTGCTATTCTAGAAAAGATGTGGAATTTGTTAAGATGGTCGTCTCATCTTGAGTTAGAGAACATTGGTCAATGAGCTTGCGCTGGATCAATCGTGTGAGTAGAGTTCCTCTAGTCCGCCTACGAATAAAATGATGGAGACGTGTGTATACATCTCTCGCGATTAGCTAGCCTGTCGATTGTTGAATCTCTCGACGCTAGTACATACGTCGTTTGCTGTATTTGTTGCCTGTGACTGTAGTCGTCGATTATTTATGTGACTATCTATTGTATCGAAACATAGTCAAGTAGTGTCCTGTCATAAGATTATGACCTATTTTGTATATAGTATAGATAAATAGTTTACCAACTGAGTCTCACACATTGATCAAGACGCGATTTACAGTGTTCCTGTAATCTTTTGTTTAGCTGTTGGTGTCAGGAGAACTCCTGTTGATTTTCATGTTTTCTAGTAGCAGATCTATTGTGATGATTTTCATAGTTTCCTGTGTTTACTACTGGATGAATCTTGGATCACACTAATAAGAACGATATCTGTTGTGCAAAAAAGCTGCTCTGGAAATCCGTCTGTCTAGAATATAAAAATCAGATGCTAGTCTTGTTCCACCAGCATCGTACGATCACTAGGGCTCAGTTGTCGATAAACCCATCTTCGTGCGAGACACATATATTTCACATAGTAAAAGACTAGACGTCTGTAAGTATACCTCAATAGGCCGTCAGCTCGCACAGCCCAATTGTAATACTAGAGTAGTGTCGTACTCCTCGAGTTAGAGACTATAGCGTAGCCCAGCACTCCTCTCCGCTCGAGTGAGTGCAGCAAGCTACAGACTTTTACTTGTCCGTAACTCTGATGTATGTGACGTGTAAATGTGACCGTAGATGTCTCTCTCTCGACATGCACAGCATGACATCTTAAACGCTCGTCTCTGAATAAACGTGATCTGCTGTATTGATAAATTGAGTCTTGTGCATCCAGTATATCTCTCGTGAATTCCGATAATGTATATAAAATCCTCAATTTCAGTTACTGTGCTATGCATTTGTCGTGGTATCTTCCATGTCATCGACATAGCCGAAGCAATATCAAGGACGCGTAAAGAGCACTAACTGCTTCTGACGTTGTATGTCAACAAGTAGAGTTCACAACGTCAGAGAACAGTCTCGGATGAAAGCGCATTGCTGATTTGATCAATCAGTACTAATGTACTTAAATGCAGGCAATCTCTATCGTGCCCTCGTGTCTACACTGCGCAAGTCGTCGTTATTCGCTTCACGTTTGACACATCTGTCTCAGGGCAGGAGGTTTGTGATTTGAAGCGACTCATAGTTAGTACAGAATATAACTCGTACACGGACACGGTAGTCTCCACTAACACGCTTTTGGTTTGGTCGAAATATCTCACAATGGATGTAACTCGATCCGATTCGATCGACCCATCAAACAAACAATAACTACTCAGTCCTATTCACTCTGTTATCCACGTCCATCTGATACTCGATTCGCGCCTAGAGTGTACATGTGAAAAGCAAGTTATAAAGTATGACTAAGTGCTCATCTCGAGCTCTGTCTGTCCCGAGGATAGATCCAAGACTTCACACTGCAGCTATTCTTCCTTAGTGTAAAGAGAAGAACTCTCTGCGCCTCTCTATAGCGAGAAAAGACAGTAGATCGTACACGTACTAGACATGCCAGAAAATACTCTCAGCATCGTTCTCTCTACACTCAATACTAAAAGTGCTTTCATTATATTGTCGCTCTCCAATTAATATAATCTCTCATACTGATTGAATTGTCTTTCTCTTAGTCTTTGATATCATATATAAAACCTACTGTGTCGCCTCGCTACATCATATCAATCTCTACGCTCATTCAGAGATACATCAGATCGCGATATATCGTTTCCTGCTAGTGCGCTCTTCTGCCACGCGATCCATAGCCACACTCTAGATGACTCCGTTCGCTATCTAGAACAGAAGTCTCCAGTGCACCTCTAGGAAGCACCACGTTTGCTCTGGATCACTCTTTTCACCCTCCTATCCACTCACGAGCTCGCTCTCTAGTAACCTCATTGCACCTGCGACACTAAGCCTCTACCCAGTCCCGCCCTCTGCTGCTACTCGAGCACAACTGCTCTCCTTCACCTTCTTTGCTCTCTAAACCGCATAAATACTCTTCTTATCCAAGTCCTCTCTCTTTACTACCAGTGCTTCTCTACTTTCGGTGCTCTGTGTCTCGACCACAACACTCTTTAGACTATCCACTCATAATAACACATGCTGATGTTCATCTCGCGCCTTGTAGGTGTATTAGACGAATTCCATATCTGCTTATCCAAATATTGTTTAATACCTATATATTTTTTATGCTGATCGCCTTGTGAGGTCTGTCGAATGATCAAAACTTCTTGTTATCGTGGACCAGCCCTACCCAGTGGGTGCCAGAGAGCCATCATTGCAGTTTTCAATATTTACAACACAAGAACCGCCTGTTGGTACGTCATCGAGTTCATCAATGGAAATATCCTCGAAATCCAACAACGTCCTTCAATTTTTCAAAGATGTCAAAAATGCTCAATAAAGTCTGGTCCCGGGGAGAGTTAATCCGCGTCCGATTCCTAGTAAGTTTGGCAGCAGACTTCCCGCTAGTCCCGCCAAAAGTGGAGCGAAAGGAATAATTCCTCCTTGTTTTGTTTGTTTGCGTTTTGTTGTTTTCTTTTTTTTCGATGATTTTGTTTTTTTCGGCGACTTTTTCGTTGGCATTTTATTTATACTGTTACATAAATTAACGATAGATTTGTTTGATACCACGACCTTCGACTGCTTTCTTCGTTGCGCCAGAGACTGCTCCTGACGCAGCCGCAAGTCCAAGTGTACCAAGTACTGGTAAAACTTTGCTAGCTATTATGCTAACGCTGGTCCCAAAAATCCACCTTCTTTTGACATTGCAGTTACCTGAGAAACAGATAATTTCAGCACAAAAGGTTTGTTGCGATCGAGTTTATTGATTTGTTGTTGCGTTAGCATGACTTTTACTGCAATTTTATTTGAAGTTTCCGGAGAGATCATCAAAGAAACAGAGCTGCGTTTAGCAACAGCTGCTGATAATTTTTCAACCTTGACCAGATGTTAGGTATATTTCTCGAGTTGTGTATTTGGTTTCATAATGTTATATCCAAGTTGTAGATTAAACTTGTACTGTCATTCTTCCTTTGATTGAATCGATGGTCAGAAATCGATCACTAACCAATAGCGCGTAATTCGTTATACTGTTGACCTGGCACATCGCCCAGTGTACACGTGACCTCAATATCTGCAGTCGATCCACACACGCTCCCAAAATGTTTTGATACGTCAAAGTTAAAGATGGGAGAGAGCGATCGAAACTCTTCTATTGAGATTTGAGATCCACTGTCCGCGTTCTGAAATATTTGCATTGCTTCATAAGATACATGTACGGCCGAGAGATGTTTCTGGTGGCGTCTACCGGCAAATTACATTCGATTGCACGTTCGGGATACTGTTTGGAATTTACTCTCACAATATTCGTCTAACGTCTGGGTTATCGAATACGGAGTTGTTCATCTTCCTGATTGTACGACGTGCCTTGTCGTTGAAATACGACGAACAAGTGTCGCGGTAGTTGTTCGCTGGGCGTGGTCGTTACACGCCACTTGTAAACACTACAGTAGTCAATGCAGCTTTGATAAAGCCTGTTCTGTTGGAAGTGTATCTTTTTTGTAAAGGTGGCTAGGAAGGTTTCGAGCTCCATCATTTTAGCTAATGAAGGGACAACCGAGGCATCCACAGTGCTAATCTTGTAATAGAAAACTGTCCCTCAGCCACTCCACCGGCGTGTATTATACCAATCGTTTTGATCAGCTCGATCTAATATAAGCGTATGTTTTATTCCTCGAAACACTTTGTATAATCACGGGCAAAATCCAAAGATTGTACTTAACGGAAGCATCATCGTTATTTGGCGAGATTCTGCGGCAAATGCTTTTCGTTTAGCAAAAACTTAGTTAAAAATTAAACGTCGTAGATTTTTATTTTGGGTTCTTTTTGGATTCGCTACTATAACACCACAGCTGCATCTGCGGTTAATGCGTGGAACAGTATGTCGTGCAGCTGCATTAGCTCCAGCTGGGTTCTAGAATAAGTCTGTTTGCAACATCAGCATCAGCTAGCTCTCCAGTTCTTAAACTCGTTCGACACAGTTGTCCCTATGCCAGTATCTTTGAAACCACATCATATTTGTGCTATTGATCTGGAATAGTCATCGCTAAACGAAACGATTGTTTAGTATTGTACTCGCTATGGTTAAGTGCATCGAAATATCTTCTACGGTTTGATGGCAGTTGGTATCGTGCACTCTTAAACAAGCTCCAACCATTATTGACGAGAGCGATTTCTGCATCAGCTGCAATATTCACCACCTATCACGTTAATATTTGTCCACGCACTTCTTACATTGCCTTATGGGGTAGTAGAAACACGTCCTCGTCTCTTGTGTTAAAAGTTCTAACTCGGTTTTATTCGGTTCGTTCGAGTTCTCATCGAAGATACTCGACATACTCTAATTCTGTTACTGCTTCGTCAGTATCAATTTCTTCTGCAAGTAGAGATAGTTTTTAGCTGACATTTATTTTATAATCGTTACACAAAATTAAAAGGCAGCAGGGGTCATCGGTTTTGTTTTCTTTACAAGTTTACGTACTATTTCTTCACCACTCGGCGACAATAATTTTTTTTGTTGTAGCTATCATAGCTCGTTTTGTTTCTTCTGTTGGCGCAATATCTGATATTACTCGTTTTATTTCTGATGGGGAAGGTCCTTTAATCTTATCAGCAATCTTTTGCCCTACTGCAGTGCCTGCTGAAGATGCCGCCCCTGTAGCGAAAGCTTTACCGGCGTCAAGTGCAATGGGCGCTACTTTACGCGCGATTCCTGGAATATTCTCTGCAATTGTTGTAAATATATTTCCAAAAATCCACCTACGATTTTTCTTCGATAAACTCTTCTTCGTCTCATTTTATAAATTATGTACACAAAATCACATGCCTAGGCAGTGCGTAGGTGTAAGTAATACGTGACTATCTCGTTGTTCACGTCTATTTGTCGTCCAGATTGGTCTGTGAGTTGCATTGTAATGCTTGTAATTTGATTCTCAGGTGTTATTTGGATAGTAGATAATCTGTCGCGGATTGATTTGCATGAGAGAACTCGGTGGGACTTCTGGTGAGAAACTGTAGATCGTTTGCCCGCGGTTGCCTTTTGACGTATAAGATCCAGATGCGATAGAGCAATTGATGAGTATTGTATTTACTTCTGTATATCTACTGGTAGTTCTCCATTCAAATGTCAAATATTTATCCTCACCGTTGTTATACTAAAAAACTCTATTAAAACCTAAAATCTTTCCAAAACTTCTTTCTTCAAAGAGGACTTTCATATTTCTTTTCACTGTTATCCTAGCTCGTAAGGTGTTATAATTCGCCGCTAATTCGAAATTATCAGCATTCCCACCAGCTTTTGTTAGAAGCTCTTTTATTGTTCTGTTTAGATCAGTAATGTTATAAGCTCCTTGTGGAATCTGTAGTTTGTATTGTATATCAATAAACTCTTTTTGTGATGTTGGAGATTGTTTAACATTAACGATTAAAATTTCATCATTAATCCCAGTTTTAATATTCGGCATGGCGTTCCAACAAGTACAAGAAATTAATCCAATCTCATACTGTTTTGCAGGATCTAGTTCTATTGGTGGGTTGTAATTTACTGTAAAATTCGCGCTGTTTCCTGTTATTTGTGATGAATCAAGCAATAATGTTGTTTGCATTATACTAATATTTTAGATAAGATCGCGGTGTAAAATTTCGTACTCGGATGATGTTAGTAATCCACTCGATCTTAGATGATCAAGTATATAAATAATTTCGTTATCAATCTCTACACTTTCATTACCAGCTTCTTTAGAGGATATCAACAGCATTAGCCGATCGACTATGTCTGCGTTTGATGTTAAAACTTTAACTCACCTCTTTTTTTTCGGTAATCTTTTATCTCGCTCATCTTCGTATTTATCAAACAATCTTTTAAAATCCCAACCTTTCTTATAACCTCCTGATTTATTCGATATTGTATTGATGTTTTAAGAAAAACATCAGCCATAATTCCATATCTTATCTGATCAATAATACTAGAAATTCTTTCTATCTTTTTGATCTTTAATTTCTTCATCAGCACGTGAGCCTCTTCTACAATTCTTTTAATTTTTCTATCAAATCGTTATATTTTCTTTGGCCAAGTTCGAATTTGTCAATATCAATGATATTATTATTTTCATAAACTCGTTTACTCGAAATCGTCTATTTTACCCTAGCTTGTTTTCTGTAAATATGATAGTATCTCAAGAGGCATTATTTTTATCATACTTTCTTGTAACGTTTTTTGTTTCTCAGCTAATTCTCAGTTTGTTTCTGACACTTTTTCTATCCTAACCTCCTTAACTCGTCGGGATTAACAGCTCCTTTGTTGTTATAGCTTGCTGAAGTGCAAGAGGGTTGTTTATTATCTATCAAATTCAACTGTCGTGCAATAGGATCAACAATGTCTCTTACAAGTTCTTCTGCAATTTTGTTATGTTCTTCTTTCGATCTTTCGCCTAGTAATCGTAACAATCCTTTTTGTTGTATTTTTGATAGTTCTTCTTGAGTGGAGGTTGGTATTTCTGGGTGCTTGCCAAGCATCGCCTCAGTAACAGGTTTGAAAAATTTGGTTCTTTCTTCTTCCTGCTTGAAATGTCACGTCGAGCTTCTTCCACCTTTTTCTTAAAAGCCGCTCGAGTTTCGAGAAAATTTTTTAGTAATTCGCATTTTCTGTTGATGTTTGCTCCCATTTTTTTATACGCTTCTACAAAATTATATCATAGAACGCTCCTCAAGGCAACAACGAAACCATCTTGGTTGGATCACGCGCTAGCTTGTCAAATAAAAGAAACTATATCGATCTTTAGTGCTCGATGATATAATTCGATAAATCTATCTTTGTAACATCTCCACATTGTTCGTTTGCAATATTTCTCACATCCACATTATCTAGTCCGGGAAATAATATGAAACAACCCGTATTTCGCTTAATAAACCTATCAACATTATAAAAACCTTGGGCAAGATAAAACAGAATGCATCTTTTATTACGTGATAGTGAAAAATATGATCTAATCTTGTTCATTTCCTCATTGTTTAGCGGAATATCAACAAAGACGATTATCTCCTGCTCTGACGAATCGAGTTCATTCACTGGACGAAGTTCTTCTGGTTGTTTTATCAAAATATATCATCACCAACCCCCAGGTCATCACGACGTTTCTCATTATACTCACTTAGTACCTCGTAGTTGACTTGTTGGCGGTTGAGGGTGTAACTATACACCGTACCATAGTTAAAGTTATTATGGAGTAAAGATTTAATAACAAATTTGTTTTACCAGATCCAGTTCGCCCAACAATAAGATAATGACAGTCTGGAAGTTCATTGTTATGTTTATGCTTCACCAATCGCTCGGTGTCAAAGTTTATTATCTTCGCCATCGTATAATTTTATGTTATATTAATCCCACACTTTTGTGTAGAACGGTAGGTATAATGAGCTACTATACAAAATTTGGAACATTAGCAGTAGATTATTAACAGAAGGTTACCAGGGTGACTTATCCAAGTATGCGACTCTTGATAAGCTCAAAAATGAAATCAACAATTTGTTAAACGTGCAAGTGTAGATCCAAATGAAGTTGTAGTTTTCCAGGACAAACAAGGACGATTAAAGACGAGTAATGTACAACTATCAGATGTACTAGTACGAAATCCTACTGCAGTTGCTAATAATAAAGATACAAAAAACAATCAAGGTAAGATAGAAGATTCGGGTAGGATCAGTTACGATTATGGTAGAAAAGCAGGTGATTTAATATTACGGGTGAACATAGTTTATGAACCAGAACAAGATCACATACCTGGAAACCCAACTGAGGATAATGACGCTGCTACTAAGAAATATGTTGATGATCAGGAATCAAAGTACGTGTCGGTGCATGGCGGTATAATGCGTGCATTTCTCAACATGAACAATAATGGCATCAATAATCTTAGAACACCAGAATCTGATTTTGATGCTGTAACAAAGAAATATGTTGATGATATCAACAATGAAATCACCACGTTTTTAAATTTTCGCAGAAACATAAACAAAACCAATAACGAATTTTTTGGAAGTCCGCCATCTGTTGATATTACACTCGATAATATTAACACAAAACTCAACGATATTATTAGTGGAATTCCTAGTATGTTGAGAAAACGAGTATGATTAAAATTCCTCACAAGCAGATTAAAAATATTGTCTATACTGTTGCTTCTGGAATGTCTACTTGGTCGCCGCAAAATAACACTCTCAAACATACTGCAGAGGTCACTGGTGTGTATAGATTGTCCGTGTTGAGCAGTGCAAAGTTTAATATATTTACATTATTCCATGGCGTCACTCGACTGATAATTTCTCTGAACCGTGTCTATTGTGTTAAACAAGATGTTGAAGAAACTTTTATGCTAATAGCAGATGACAATAAAATTAAGTGCTGCGGCATATTGGTATTGTCTGGAAATTTGTGCGAAAACCCTCAAACTTGTTACTTATCAAGCCTGAGATTATGTGAACATTTATTATAATGAAAAATGCATAGTGATTTCAATCTATTTCAAAGATATTCCAGGACTGGTTGTTGACGCACTAATACATTACTTACATTTTTTATCATAAAAAACTTTGGTGCGTTTAAAAATGTTACCAAATATTATATCAAAATACTTCGAGTAATTTTCATATTCTTCCTGTTAATGACTAGTTTGGATAATTTCAAGTGTGGTATATCATGAAACCCGTTTTGTTAATCATATCCGGTGTGGCTGTTTCTTTACAGCAGCTTGGTAAAAAGTTGAACCTAAAATTTCTGATAAAAAAGCACGGCTGCTTAACATCAATTCTAACTTACAAAAAACTACTTGATCAAATAAGATCTTACCTACGAGGAGTAAAATATAGTATGGACGATTTAATACGTGAATTTCGTATTATTGACAACATGGTTACAGAGATCTACCCATGAGGATCAGCAAATATGAGAAAGATTATCAAAGAAGTATTGATATAACATAAAATTTTATATATACCACTTACCTTACTGGAATTCTAATGCCGTAATTTAGTCACAATCGCCACGCTCTGCTAAATCGTAATGATTTGGAAATTGAGTCTGGAAATATCATTTTGCTTATTCTGGAAAGATTCACGTAATTAAATTTTACCTGTTACCTAGGTATTTTGCAACAGGTGTTCTATTGTATTTGTTTGGAGGTCGGGAGGTCGAGAGGGTTTGTTGAGCTCGGATTCTTAGCGCAATTATTTGATTGCAGCGGGTGTTCTATTACGTTACCTAGGTATTTTGTATTTGTTGAGCTCGGATTCTTAACGCAATTATTGATTGCAATAGGTTTTCTATTACGTTACCTAGGTAATTTTGTATTTGTTTGGAGGTCTGGAGGGGGTTGTTGAGCTCGGATTCTTACTTTCTCCTACTACTCATATTCAATGCACTTTGAAACAACGCATGCGTTAATATTCTACGCATCAACACACTCTCAAATACACTGTTTTTTCGCACCTCGTCCAATCGTACAACCAATGTAAAATTGGACGTGCCCCATCCCACCCAAAAAGGACTCTCGACAATGTCTTCAAGTGCCTGTTTGGTACGTCCCCGACAAGGAGACAAACGATTGTGGACCATTTTGCTCACCAGTTGCATTGGTCACCTTCTTCCCAATCCATCTCTGAAAATTTACTCTAACTAAAACAACAATGAGAGTCTTGTGTCCAACGTTAGTTCCAACAGTTGGAAAGAACCTGTCCCACCAAGTAACACCTTGGTAAAGAGTTGTTATTAAAAATTGCGACTTTAAAAAGCACATTTCAAGGTATCACGTGATAGGAGTGAGATTCAATGGTTTACAAAAAAAGGTAAATATAATCAGATGCGTGTCAGCCCGGTGATAAGAACACAGGAAAGATATTTCAAAGATTGGATGTGGACTTGTCATCAGAAACATTATTGATTCATACTCATTGATTCCCATGGAATCTTAATATTAGTACCATAAGAAATACAAATACAAAATGTTTAGAACATTAAAAGAAATACAAAATTCATTTTCTGCATTACATTGTCCTACAATTAACACATTATAACATTTTTTTGAGAGGAACTTTGAAAAACCGTGTTTTCCGAGACACTATCTTGTTAGATTGCATTCTTTATTTGTCAGTCCGTTCTTTCTCTTATTTAACAAATCAGGCAAATTTAACAGACAGACGAACAAACGCATTTGCTAACGGTAAAGTTAAAGAATTTTAGCACCATTAGTTTACTAATTTCAACATTTCAATTGCAGAAAGACAGAGACGGAGATAAAGAAGGAATAGCGAAAAACACAGATGAAGTGAAAGACAAGGAATATTTAATCCGTAAAATTGAGGCAAGATAAAAAGTTTTCATAACGATGCCCATTCAATTTACAGTTAGTTTCTGCAGTCCTCTGAACATTGCTTCATTTTGTTTTCTTTTGTGCCCACAATCATAGTGTAATTTCTGTGATCATTATTAAATGAAAAGGCATAAGATGGGACGCACATCAAATGTAATTGAAAAGGCATTGCTTTGAAACTATTTTTTCCATTGCGCAGAAATCTATTTAAATAAGCACACAAAACGAGTGTGTATTTATGTGTGTGATTTGAATTTTTATGTAGCTTTAAAATGGAAATTTTTTGAGTCATATCAAGCTACGATGTCTGCATTGTGGCAAGTTTATAGTGCTTCTAGCATTGGAGCATAATGCGTTTGATATGCAGCTTGATGTCGTCACATTGTCCAGACAACGGGTCGATTATAGTCATAACACTAACCCCTTAATGCTTCGAATTCTCCAGCGAGACATCTGTTAGTACCATTTCCATGTAAGTTTTTGGTATGACTTTGTTAGCACCATTTATGTAAGTCTTGCTAAGTCTTTAGTATGACTCGGTCAGGGATCGAACAAACGACCTTCCGCATCCGAGGCGGACGCTCTAACCCTAGGCCACTGGAGCGTTCCACAAAATCGAGAGATATCTTTAATGCAAGCACTGTCAGATATGGACATCATCCTCACAATTATTTTAAGTAAATGAAAAAGCATAAGATAGGACGCACATCAAGTTTTTATATCTTGAAAAGGAATTGCTTTGAAATGATTGTTTAGGCGCATTCGTCTATTAAATGAACACACACAAACAAAAGATAGGAAAATATCTTAATCTCTCAGATTTAGTAATGAGTGAGAGATTTCATCGTGCAAATAAGACTGGTGTTTAATTAATTAAAGTTTTTAAATTACCTCCACCATTTTGTTAATATCGTCTTTACAACATGACGCTATTGTTACTGTGTTTTTCCTCCGCGTATTGATACAACTGCAAATTAGTGCACTTTATAAAATGAAGTCTACAGTGCATGAAAGTTTTTAATTTTATTACTCAATATACTATCTCAGAAATACCGAAAATGTAAATGAAACTTCTTAATCAACTGCAGTTTAAACTGACTTTATTGGAAAATTTAACGTATATGCTGTCAATTCGCCACGGCAAGGGTAAAATGTATGAGGTTGGTATATGCATTAGATAATTATCCGATTCATTTGTTCAGATAATTCATGGCCAGTTTTTTTGTAATTCTATTCAATTGACTTTAGGTGTATGCAGTACTGTGCTGATAGAACGGTATCCGAATGAAATAATTTAAAATTATTATAAAAAGCTCATTGGACTAAATGCATCTGTGCCATTTGCATCAACTGAGATTATCGTTTGAAAACAGATACATTATCCTCGCCGAAAATTAATTCAGGTCAAAAGCTCAGTTTCCATTTAACGCAGTAGGAATATATTCGAATTGCAAGTAAATAGTTTGTTTGACATGGAATTACTTGTCACGAGTCTATGTCAGTGCGTTGTACATTCCACCATGGTTAAAAGTTAAAATGGGTTTGTGCCCTCATGTTGATAGGAACTATATCTTTTGGGCATGGAAAAGTAATCTGGGCTTAGTCTCATAAATTTTGAACCTATAAGAATCACCTGACTGTAACAATAGGATAAAAAGTAATATATAAAATAAAAGATGCAAATTCAAGATATATATAGTCAAAATCTAATTAAATTAATTTTAAAGTTTGTTTGCTTATGTAATGACAAATAAGTGTTTGAATTATATGTCCCAAATCATATAAATTACAAAATCTTCTACAGATCTAAATGTCGTAGATGAGATTTTGATCTATTAATCCTCTCATTTTCATTCTTAATCTTTAGCCAAGGGGATAATCTTTACAAGCCCTCTCTGTCTCCTATGAATTTGAAAATGGCATTGTTTTAGGTGCAAGGCTGGTACGAGTAAACAAAACATGGTTTATGAACATCGCATATCGATAGCCAATCCAAACAACCAAGCTTTTCTAACGTGACTTTATTTGGTACCCAAATTACACATACAACTTTTGAGCTTCAATTCACCTAAAGTCACGTTATAATAGAAGATATGATCAATAATAACAAATTTACCCGAATATATGGCTGCAATCATTAACTGTATTGGCATAATTTTACATGTCAGTTGTGCAATGTTTACAAAATTACACGATGTGATGACAAAAATCTATGTATAAGGGACGACCAGGCGGAGTCCATGCAGCAAGGGGACCAAGGTAGCAATCTATGAGCGCTGGACTCCAAAGCACAAAAACTGCACTGCGAAAAAAAGCTTAACGATGCAAAGGCGGTTACATCTAGCCATTAGGGCTTTTGCTGGGATTATCTCAATAATGGATACAACGTGATGTGTGTGTTGTATATATTATAATCTTATAATTTATATATATATATATATATTATATATATATATATATATTATATATATATATATATATATATATATTATATATATATATATTATATATATATATTATATATATATATATATAATATATATATATGCTGCCTGAGATTCTGTACATATTAATTTAAGACAATGGTACTGGACACCTCTTTTAGTTTTACAAGAGGAAGGTTTTCTCTGACAACTCAGTGTGTTATGTAATTGGTATAATTTTCTAAAACTTGTGTAAGTTCATAAATGTTAAATATATCAGTCATCTCTTTCATGTTAATCGTAATGCTGATAGTGACGATTAGATCTTCTCACGCACAACATTTCATATCAACTTATAAACTCGTAGATTTAAATGCTTTTTACGGAATTCAGTTATGGTTTCGTTAAGTCGCCTCCAAAATGCTTCGCGCGCAGTCTTTCATCTTCCGGATAATCAATGTAAGTTTGGCTTCGGATAAAAAAGTCCATAACATCAAGCGGATATTCATCATTCGGTATTATCGTTTACCACAACGACAAATTTCCTATTTTTCTCCTCCTCTTCTTCATTCTGGCCATATTTAACTCGTATTTGCACCAATAACTATAAAGAAGCTTTTAGACAATACAAAAATTGGCCATCGACTTGATGAGATAGCCCTAATAATGTTTTTCAGGTATCGAAACACCTGGTATGAAATCACGATCAGCTAGACACAACCTCAAACCAAACTTTCCTCTATTTCAGGCAGGATTCATTATATACGAACGGTTTATCTTCGTCGGCATACGATATAAAGCTGTCATACTGGTAAAGCTGGCTGTAATCCTCATCCTGATGTCGAATTGCCTAAAGAGTTCCTTGCGCTTGTATGAAAACGAAAATAAAGATGCCACTTGTAACGGTAAATAATTCCGCCAAATATGACGATAAGGGCTAGCAAAATGAATGCAACACATCCGGCTATCAATCCAATTTTTGAAGTGCATTCCATTTTTCAGGGTTCTCAGTTTCTGTTTTTTTCCTAATTTTGTTTCTTGAGCACATACATTATCGTACGTACAGCTGTAACTTCACAAATGACCCATTCCATCACTCCACCTCAGGAATTAGATATTATCACATGTACAAGAAATCGGATTTACCTTTAAGTTGATCTCGACGTTCTGGTTCTTTACGATTCTGTCGATGTGATCTGTAAAACTATTTGTAGAGTCTCAATTTTGTTGAAGGACATGTCGATTTTTTTTTAACTTTGTCAATATTTTGAACGTCTATCTCCATTTGCTGAGCATGTTGTAAGAAATAATAAAGGCTTCTAACGATATTACCATGTGTTGAAATATCATCGGTGAAGATTGAAATTTTATTAGAAGAAAGATCCAGATATCGCAAGGATTTTAATGAGCTGAAGATTTAATACCATTAGAGTTCCTGACCAAGCACGAATCCAAGGAAGTTTTCCGTCAACGTTTTATGCTTTTCAAAAAATGAAAAGCTGAGAAAAAGACGTCATTTACATTTTAACAATAGTTATGTGCCAATGATAAATTCTCTAGACGATTGACACCTGTCACTGGACCAATCCAGGTGTGCATACTGTTATTAAGAAAGTTGAGGCTTTTAAGGCTATTACTGGGTGACACGTGTATTTTCAGGAATTGTGAAATACCACCCCATCTGTTTGCATATAATGTTTTCAAGTATAGAGGAAAAGCAACTTCGAGGGACAACATTGCATGAAAAGACGATCAAGTTACAAACGCGGTACCAGTTAGTAGTAGAAGAAATAAGAAAACCTAGCTCAACATACCCCTCTCCCCCACCCCTCCAGAGCTCAACAAATACAAAATACCTAGGTAACGTAATAGAACACCTGTTGCAATCAATAATTGCGCTAAGAATCCGAGCTCAACAACCCTCTCTAGACCTCCAAACAAATACAATAGAACACCTGTTGCAAAATACCTAGGTAACAGGTAAAATTTAATTACGTGACCTTCCAGAATAAGCAAAATGATATGTCAGACTCAATTTTCCAAATCATTACGATTTAGCAGAGCGTGGCGATTGTGGACTAAATTAAGCATTAGAATTCCAGTAAGGTAAGTGGTATTATACCTCATTACCAACTGTTAATGTCTCAACTGTAGATATCAAAAATATTCATTATCATGGTAATAGAGGCTAAACTTTACTTTACCGCTCACATAACGACGGGACTCAAACAAAGCTTTTATTTGTGATTTGTTAAGAGGGTATTTTTTGTCGATAAAATACACCTTTGACCGATCAAGATCAATTGTAAGTTTGGTGTATTTTTGCTGACTAATCGGACAGTGAAAGTTGTTAAATTCCGCAAGCAACTTTTGATACAATTGTTCGAGATAATTAAAATACTCGCTGTCATCAGATCTGATGAGCGAAAGTTTTAACTTGTCACGGGTACCACTAAAGCATATGCCTGATGTTTCATTATTAATTTCAACTGTCAATGGTTTGCCGTCCATCATTAGATATTTGATTTTGCTACTGTAGCTATTTGTTACTGTCAAATTTTCAAACATTATTTTTAAAGTTTAGATAAAATTTTAGTTTGCAAAGATAATGTCAAGTATATCTCTATTATCATGACAATACCCAAGTGCAAATGTATCTACCCCATTTTCGCAATAACGTTTATCATCAAAATTGCTCAAACCGCGTTTGATAAGGACATCTGTTTCGAGCTTATGATGATTTGTCCGAATTGACATAGCTCTTATAAAACTAACACCGCCATCAAGCGCATACTTGTAGTCATCAAATTTTATAAACTTTTTAACAAAATCACGAGGCAGACCTTTTGCTTTTTTTGTTATTTTATTATTGTCTAACAATACGGCATACATTTTACTACGTAATCCGATAAAGTATTTGATAGCGCTCGAGTTCATTTCATCTTTGAACTTACCAATAACCTTTTTATTTGTGTCGTCATGAAATTTACTGTCACGTGGGTAATCAGAAAGATCAAACAGATATCTATTATCATACATATCCTGATAGACGTCCTCGCATTCGATTTCATATACGAGCGAATCAGTATCAGTAAATAATAATCTACTAGCCGGCCATTGATTTTTAACAAAATTATAATGAAAATCATACATCAGCCACTTTGATAAATCTAACACTGAAGCTCCAACGTAGATCGGCTTGTTTAGTTTTAGATTTGTTTTTCTTCTTTGTATCGCAACAAGATTCTCATTAAAAATTTTCATGCTCACAAAATCATCGTCTGACACAAGTTTGTTTCTGCGATTAACATCATTGACTAGTTCGATATTTACGCGTTTCCTAATATTCTCCATCGTCTTACCAAAAACAGAATTGTTCATCAGTTTGAAAAAGTTTTTCTCAAAATCAGTTTTTGCCGCAGCTCTTCTTGTAATGTTCGAGTTAATATAACCTCTCATCCACGGCGACTGATTAAATTTTAGTACGCGATGAACTTTTCTCAACACGAGACCAGCATCGACTGCTTGTTTTAAAGCTTTGTAATGCAAAAACGTAATTTTTCTTATCAAGCAAATTTGGTACTAGTTTTTTTGACCATAGAATGTTGTCTTGGTAATGCTGACGCTTGTTGTTCTTCTGATAACAAACTATAATCTATAACCATCGATTCCGCGCAGAAAGGGTAATCGTTATGCAATTTGTGTAGCGAAGTTGGATAATCGAGATCAACTTCAACGAAATACGAAACATCGTCGGGTATCTTTTTTTCTGTCTCTGATAGAAATTGATCAGCCGTGATCCAATGAAATCCACCAAACGGCATTGGTTCTGCCATCGAATACCCGTACAAGTTATTGCAATCTAGATAAACTATATACTTCGAAGGAAGGTCAGGATTATACTCTTTCAAATATTTGTTGTTTGCTTCAGCATACTTCTTTGTTATCACACTAATACCACCTCGGACACCTTTTTCGATAAAATTGAACATATCAACATCAGTCAGTAATTCCAACCTTACCTTACTAAATTTTAACAGAGCATCCCATGACAGTCCGGGGGCAGAATAATACCAGCAAGGATCTAGTCCGTAATTATTATAACTCACTTCTCGAAAACTTTCAAAAACATCTGCTAATAATAACACGTCAGTTTTCAAATACAAATCGTGATAATCACCAAAAGTCTCACAATCAAACTCTTTCCAAATATCTTGTGCATACTTGTACTCGTCATCAGTGATATTTTCATTTTTAAGTTGCGAGTAAAATTTGTCTTTGCCAGGTAAAGATGTTTCATCAAATTTACTCCAGTCGTCGAGGTATTCGTATGGAAAAACTCCTTTTTTAGCTAATAGATTAAATTTATCTCCAAAACAGTCTCTTAGGTTATTAAATTTACTACAACCTTTTACTAGCTCATCTAACGATGCTGCCATAAACTGCAGGCTGTCAATAAAACGTAATTTACCTAGCGTAACTGACATGTATACTTTTCAAAATTATTTGGAATGCATTTGATGACATTATTGAGTTTTAGATGAGCTTTTATCTCAGGATCACCAAAAGCTTCTACGATGATGTGACTATCATATCCTCGAAAATTGTGAAGAATAACTGGAATAAAATCTGGAGCGTGTAATTTAAAATTACTCTGGTCATGCGCCGCTCCACTTTACTGCCCGGTAAAATGGAAAGGGTCACTTACTTTTTTGTTATCGACAAAAGATTTTAAACAAATAAAAAAAATTTTCGCTTGCTCGTGATCGGATTCTTGTTGAGGTGTTAATTTTAAAATTGGAGTTACTATTTTCAAACTATATGTTATATTAACAACTTCGCTGATCAATTGCTTGAGAAGCCAGACAGCTGGATTTTTACCACGATAGTTGGATTGGTTTAGATAATCTCGAATCAGCGCAACAAACTACCTTGTACGCTACTCCGCACGGAACATGATTTTGAATTTTTCTTGTACTCGATTGGTTAGGATCATTTTCTACGCCAAGTACAGGTTGAAGTAAGCATTCGAAATCGACGTATATGACGAAAGGAATTTTTAGTTTGTGATTATGATGGACAAACTGTAACACGCTATCTTTTTTAGATGGCATTGTTATTCTTTGTACGTCACTACAGTACTGCAAATGCTTTTGTAATGTTTCATTGTCTCTACAACCGTGCAAGCAGCGATAACAAAATAACTTTTTGTTGTTATTTTTATTATACTGTCTTCCAACTAGTCTGTTAAAGTTTTTGATCCAAACGTAATGATTTTTATAAAACAGTAAATTGATAGTCGATTGTGAAGCTTTTTTCTGAAATATACCTCGGATAGACATTTTCTTTTTCATCTAATCCGAAAACGTTAATCGAAACATTATTTTGCTTTTCAAACTTTGGTATTTGATTTTCTGCCACTGGAAAGTCAATACCAGCACAATTTAATCTTGACACGTGACTGATATACTTCTCAACACGATCAGCATTTTTTTCTGCTGGAAATAGCGCGGAAAGAACAGCCCATTGGAAACATTTGCTATCGACGTTTTTTATGTTTATACAGCACTGTTTATTTTTTATTTTTGGTGGCAGGTCGATATACGAACTACCGCGTAATGCGTCATATTTCATCGTGTGAAACAAAATTTCCTTGATCATTTCAAACTTCCAACCCGAACCTAATTCGGTAAATTCTTCTATTTTTTTTCCAAATTTCTTGGTGTATTTTATTAGATAGTGACAAAAGATCACTACCAAGTAAAACACGTCTAGATTTTGCGTTGATGTAAGGGTCTGCAATTTCCTTGTTAGTAGATTCTTCCGTCACAAGTAGTTTTGAAAATATAACGTGATATTGCACTAACAATCTTAGACCCTTGTGTTTTTCAAGCTCACGTTTTACAGTTGTCTGTAGCAGAGGTGGTAAAGAGATTTGCTGCATCAGAAAAATTTACTAAAACAATTTGATTATCAAACTGATAACTATTATCAAAACCTGCAAAAGCAGTCGCTATTTTAACAGGTTCTCCCATAAGTCTCTTCTTGGCTATATCACGCAATTTCAACATCTATATACTATAGTCTTATATCTAATTGATAATTTACCGCACACTGCTCATGCGCTAGAAAAACAATTAGAGATAAAAAAAATATCACCTATAATATAATGACAGTAAATCTGACAAGCGCACGTGAGCAAGAGGAATATCACGTTTACCAAAAGTACAATCTGTACGCTGGAAATGCACTTGGTTCGGTTATTAACATCAAAACTGGAATATCTGTTGGTAAAGCAACGCCAGCGGGTTATACGATTAGTGTAAAGGGAGATAATACTGAAAGGATTACGATGTTTAGAAAAGATTTTATTTACACGTTATTTTGCGATGACATTCCAGAGGGAAACGAGTATATCATTATAACGGTAAAGTCACTGATGATAATATTGAAAATTTATCCTTACAAGACGAGTTTCAGCCGCATCCGGTCTTTGATTTATACGAGGCTAACGATCGCGGTATTATTAGAAACAGAAAAACTAAAAAAGTTCTTAGTTCTATGAACAATATGGGATATCTTATAGTAACTGTTAGAGGAACATCGACAGATCGAGTTTGTTATACTGGTCATAGGTTTGTTTACGAGGTGTTCAACGGATCTATACCCAATGGTCTGGTTATTAATCATATCAATAACGTAAAAAACAGACAATCGATTGGAAAATCTGGAGCTAGTGACCCAACAGGAAAATGTGAGAAAAGGACGAGGTGGTGGTATTAATTTTAGATGCCCAATAAAACCTGTTATTTCGTTAAACCTTGAAACGGATGAGGAGATCAAATTCAAATCAATTACAGCTGCGGCGAAATATTATAATATAAATCCCAGAGCAGTAAAAATTTGTAGCTGATGGAGCAACAAAATCAGCTTTTTCAAACAAGTATAATGCTAGTATTATTTTTAGATATGAGGATTATGATTATACTTAACAGTTCTGTTATTGTTTTAGTCAACAATGATGAGCAAATGCTATAAACATCATCGCGATTAAATTTTAGCGTCACTACTGCACTTTCATTAATTTTTTTTTTCTGCTGCTGTTAGTAATATTTTATGAGAATCACCTTGCATTACAAAAATCTCAACGGAATATGCACCATAACCAGACGAAGCATTTTCTTACCGCCTTCGGTCAGTTCGTGGTAGTTTATTATATTAACTTTTTGGTAATATTTTACCTTGTCAGTCATCTTATAACAACAAATTAGATAAAAAGTATATTATAATATGGATATGATGAAACGACTTGCTAGCGATAAGGTCTCCACAATCTCTAATGATATGATAGACAAATCTGTTGGTTATAACGAAGATGATATTTTATATAACAAATGAATATAACAACGAATCTGATGCTGATGGTGAAATAGTCACCGTGTTAACAGATCTAATTACCGCAGACCAACCACTGGAAAATATAATGTCATGTATCACATTGCTAAAAAAATTATAAAATTTAATTTTACCGTTACCGAACAGCAGGTATTTTTGCAGTTAATCAGACCTTTTTTAAGCATTAAAATTTCAGGTCGTCAGAAAAATATAAAATTTGATTTCATCTTTGTCAAGATTTTTAATCTTATGACGATCTCTGACGATCGCAGACAATATCTAATATCATTATGTAAACCAGTAAAATGTCTTTTTTTTTATAATAGCATTATTTCACAGTTTTTCGACCGGGTTAACGAAATTTTTCATCTTGCCATTCAGTTTTTTTCCTAGTTCTAATCACTTTTTCGATAAAAAACATAGTTTTTTGTAGTTCTTGTTCGTAAAAACACCTACTATAGGTTCCCCTGCCAGATCTTTTAAAACGTACGTTACAGGTACTGTTAAAGTACCTTATCAACCACAAATACTTCTTCGCTCCAGTTTGGAGTAAATCCTTTTTCAAATATCTTTTTAGTCAAAGAGATTCTAACTTTATCACTGACCTTAAATTTATGTCTGCGGTACATGTTTTCGTTTGCTAATATTGGATTTTTGATAGCGTCATTGGGTGACATTTTGATGGTTCGATGTTTCGTGTTATTATATTCGCCTACGATTTGAGAAAGGTCATCGATGTACCTGTTGGTGTTTTTAGCTGTCATATGTTTGTGTAATTTTTCGTTTAGCGTGCGATTAAATCTCTCGACAACAACGCTTTTGCCTTCGTTTCCTGTAACGTATTTTTTTATATTATTTTGTTCTAGAAACTGTTCAAACTTTTTGTTAAAAAACTCGGCTCCATGATCAGTCCAGATTTTGTTTGGCTTTCTTTCTGTACTCGTTATTATTTGTTTTAGCGCATCAGTGATTGACGTTCCTGTTTTATCTGAAACTGGCTCACTAAAAGCGTATTTGCTGAAAACATCTGTGACATTAAACAAATATTTCTTCTGTGGATTATCGTTAAACTGAGCCAGATTGGATACATCCACCAAATCTATTGCCCAGATATCATCTACATCGTTTGCAACAACTTTTACGTCTCGGAAACTTTTTTTTTTAGGTCTGTGTAGTTCGACTGCAAGATCATCGTATAATTCTTTTCCGAGTCCGAGTTTATATTTTGCTCCTATCATTCCCTGAACAAATCTTCTATCAAAACGTTCTCGTAGATTTGTTGGCTCCATATCATGTAATTCGTCTAACATTACTTTATCACAATCTGCTTTCGAGTTTTCATGATCACGATAACAGATATCGTGACGCATTGCTATTGCATCCACTTGATTATAAGGCTCTTGTCCTAGCAATGGATTGTCGTTTTCATCTAGTTGTTGATCTAGCGGATTGTAAGGCCCCAGTATAACGATGACCAGGCAAAGTCCAACCGCCTTTTGGTTTTGGTAATTTACCAATTAGTTTATGTATATATATACCTAACCCTATTATTTCTCTCTGTTGTTACAACGTTGACAGTACGTAATGATTTTTATCTTGTTCTATGCAAAGATCTTTGTCACAATCACAATTGCATTTCATTTTATTTTATTTTGTTTCATAAGATTAATCGTCGATCAAGATAACTCTATCAACGCTAGATCCTACTTGTTTTTTCAAAAACATACTTTTCTTTCTACCACAGATTGCACAAATACTTTTTAACATCGTTCTATTATTTTTCGTTTTTTCCGTCATCTCATCCTTGTTCTCTGTTTTAGTTTTGCATTTGAGACAGTATGTTGACATTATTATATCAAGGAGTTTAGATAAAATTGATTGCAATCTTATCATTCGCATGAGAAGGATGCTCATCAAATTGTAAAATAAACTTTAAAAAGTTTTTACTCCCAGAGCTTTTACTCTGGTGCATTTGTCTGACAAACATGATACAATAATAACCACAAGCTGATGTTCCAATCGGCTGTAGTTGATTAGACGAATAATTTATTTTATCAAATTTTTTAAAAATATATTTTTTTATGAGATCGCTTGGAGGAGGAAGTCCGAACGAATCAAAATAATTGTTATCGTGGACAGCAACCCAGTGGGTGCCAGAGCCATCATTGAAGTTTTCAATATTTACAACACAAGAACCGCCTGTTGATACGTCATCGAGTTCATCCTTGGAAAATACTCCTCGAAATCCAACAACGTCCTTCAATTTTTCAATGATGTCAGAATTGCCAATAACGTCTGGTCCCTGGTAGAGTTAATCCGCGTCCGATTCCTAGTAAGTTTGGCAGCAGACTTCCCGCTAGTCCCGCTAAAAGTGGAGCGAAAGGAATAATTCCTCCTTGTTTTGTTTGTTTGCGTTTTGTTGTTTTCTTTTTTTTTTCGATGATTTTGTTTTTTCTGCGACTTTTTCGTTGGCATTTTATTTTATACTGTTACATAAAATTAACGATAGATTTGTTTGATACCACGACCTTCGACTGCTTTCTTCGTTGCGCCAGAGACTGCTCCTGACGCAGCCGCAAGTCCAAGTGTACCAAGTACTGGTAAAACTTTGCTAGCTATTACTGATAACGCTGGTCCAAAAAATCCACCTTCTTTTGACATTGCAGTTACCTGAGAAACAGATAATTTCAGCACAAAAGGTTTGTTGCGATCGAGTTTATTGATTTGTTGTTGCGTTAGCATGACTTTTACTGCAATTTTATTTGAAGTTTCCGGAGAGATCATCAAAGAAACAGAGCTGCGTTTAGCAACAGCTGCTGATAATTTTTCAACTTGACCAGATGTTAGGTATATTTCTCGAGTTGTGTATTTGGTTTTCATAATGTTATATCCAGTTGTTAGATTAAACTTGTACTCTCAGTTTACCTTTGATTGAATCGATGGTCAGAAATCGATCACTAACCAATAGCGCGTATACGTTATAATGTTCACCTGGCACAGCGCCCAGTGTCCACGTGACCTCAATATCTGCAGTCGATCCCACAACACGCTCCAAATGTTTTGATACGTCAAAGTAAAAGATGGGATAGAGCGATTCGAAACTCTTCTATTGATATTTGAGATCCACTGTCCGCGTTCTGATATTTTTGCATTGCTTCCATAAGATACATGTACGGCCGAGAGATGTTCTGGTGGCGTCTACGGCAAAATTACATTCGATTGCACGTTCGGGATACTGTTTGGAATTTACTCTCACAAATATTCGTCTAACGTCTGGGTTATCGAATACGGAGTTGTTCATTTCCTGATGGTTACGACGTGCTTGTCGTTGAAATACGACGAACAAGTGTCGCGGTAGTTGTTCGCTGGGCGTGGTCGTTACACGCCACGTGTAATCAGTCGCGTTGGGAATGGCTGTTTGATAAATCCTGTTCTGTTGGAAGTGTATCTTTTTTGTAAAGGTGGCTAGTAAAGATTCGAGCTCCATCATTTTAGCTAATGAAGGGACAACCCGAGACATCCACAGTGCTAATCTTGTAATAGAAAAACTGTCCCTCAGCCACTCCACCGGCGTGTATTATACAATCGTTTTGATCAGCTCGACCTAATATAAGCGTATGTTTTATTCCTCGAAACACTTTGTTATAATCACGGCAAAATCCAAAGATTGTACTTAACGGAAGCATCATCGTTATTTGGCGAGATTCTGCGGCAAACGCTTTTCGTTTAGCAAATCCCTCATTATATTGTTGTCGTCTTATATTTGTAACGGCTAACCTGATCGAATCACCTATCGCAGCGGCATCATTAGCAGCAGGATTGGCGATGAGATTATTGTTATTTGAAGCAGGATTACCAACACCAGTACGAAACTCACTCGAAACAGCTGTACCTAATGAGGTATCTTTGAACCACATCATATTTGTGGCTATTGATCTGGAATAGTCATCGCTAAACGAAACGATGTTTAGTATTGTACTCGCTATGGGTAAATGCATTGAAATATCTTCTACGGTTTGATTGGCCAGTTGGTATCGTGCACTCTTAAACAGCTCCAACCATTATTGACGAGAGCGATTTCTGCATCAGCTGCAATATCACCACCTATCACAGTTAATATTTGACCACGCACTTCTAACATTGCCTTATGGGGTAGTAGAAACACGTCCTCGTCTCTTGTGTTAAAAGTTCTAACCCCAGTTTTATTCGGTTCGTTCGAGTTTTCATCTAAATACTCGACATACTCTAATTCTGTTACAGCATCGTCAGTATCAATTTCTTCTGCAAGATCGAGATAGTTTTTAGCTGACATTTATTTTATAATCGTTACACAAAATTAAAAGGCAGCAGGGGTCATCGGTTTTGTTTTCTTTACAAGTTTACGTACTATTTCTTCACCACTCGGCGACAATAATTTTTTTGTTGTAGCTATCATAGCTCGTTTTGTTTCTTCTGTTGGCGCAATATCTGATATTACTCGTTTTATTTCTGATGGGAAGGTCCTTTAATCTTATCAGCAATCTTTTGCCCTACTGCAGTGCCTGCTGAAGATGCCGCCCCTGTAGCGAAAGCTTTACCAGCGTCAAGTGCAATGGGCGCTACTTTACGCGCGATTCCTGGAATATTCTCTGCAATTGTTGTAAATATATTTCCAAAAAATCCACCTACGATTTTTCTTCGCTAAACTTTTCTTCGTCCATTTTATAAAATTATGTACATAAAATCACATGCCTAGGCAGTGCGTAGGTGTAAGTAATACGTGACTATCTCGTTGTTCACGTCTATTTGTCGTCCAGATTGGTCTGTGAGTTGCATTGTAATGCTTGTAATTTGATTCTCAGGTGTTATTCGATAGTAGATAATCTGTCGCGTATAATCTGTCGGGGATTGATTTGCATGAGAGAACCTGGTGGGACTTCTGGTGAGAAACTGTAGATCGTTTGCCCGCGGTTGCCTTTTGACGTATAAGATCCAGATGCGATAGAGCAATTGATGAGTATTGTATTTACTTCTGTGATATCTACTGGTAGTTCTCCATCAAATGTCAAAGATTTATCTTCACCAGTGGTATAGTATAAAACTCTAGTAAAACCTAACATCTTTCCAAAACTTCTTTCTTCAAAGAGGACTTTCATATTTCTTTTCACTGTTATCCTAGCTCGTAAGGTGTTATAATTCGCCGCTAATTCGAAATTATCAGCATTCCCACCAGCTTTGTTAAAAGCTCTTTTATTGTTCTGTTTAGATCAGTAATGTTATAAGCTCCTTGTGGAATCTGTAGTTTGTATTGTATATCAATAAACTCTTTTTGTGATGTTGGAGATTGTTTAACATTAACGATTAAAATTTCATCATTAATCCCAGTTTTAATATTCGGCATGGCGTTCCAACAAGTACAAGAAATTAATCCAATCTCATACTGTTTTGCAGGATCTAGTTCTATTGGTGGGTTGTAATTTACTGTAAAATTCGCGCTGTTTCCTGTTATTTGTGATGAATCAAGCAATAATGTTGTTTGCATTATACTAATATTTTAGATAAGATCGCGGTGTAAAATTTCGTACTCGGATGATGTTAGTAATCCACTCGATCTTAGATGATCAAGTATATCAATAATTTCGTTATCAATCTCTACACTTTCATTACCAGCTTCTTTAGAGGATATCAACAGCATTAGCCGATCGACTATGTCTGCGTTTGATGTAAATATTTTCACACCATCTCCTGTTTTTTCTGGTAATCTTTTATCTCGCTTGTTTTCATATTGTTGGAGTGGTCTTTTAAAATCCCAACCTTTACTATAACCTCCTGGTTTATTTCGATATCGTTCTGATGTTTTAAGAAAAATTTCAGCCATAATTCCATCTCTAATACGATCAACTAATACTAAAATATCTTTAATATCTTTAATATCATCATGAGCACGTGAGCCATCTTCTACAATTCTTTCTAATTTTTCTATCAAATCGTTATAGTTTTCTTCTGGCCAATCTCGAATTTTGTCAATATCAAGGATATTATTATTTTCAATAAATTTTTCATACTCAACATCTTCTATTTTAAACTTAGCTTGTCTTCTGTAAAATATGATAGTATCCTCAGGAGGCATTATTTTTATCATACTTTCTTGTAACGTTTTTTGTTTCTCAGCTAATTCCTCAGTTTGTTCTGACACTTTTTCTATTAACCTCCTTAACTCGTCGGGATTAACAGCCTTTGTTGTTATAGCTTGCTGAAGTGCAAGAGGGTTGTTTATTAATCTATCAAATTCAACCTGTCGTGCAATAGGATCAACAATGTCTCTTACAAGTTCTTCTGCAATTTTTTTATTTTCTTCTTTCGATCTTTCTCCTAGTAAACCTTACAATCCTTTTTCTTTTATTTTTGCTAGTTCTTCCGGAGACAATGTTGGTATTTCTGGCTGCTTGCCAAGCATTGCCTCAGTAACAGGTTTGAAAAATTTGGTTCTTTCTTCTTCTGCTTGAACTTGTCCACGTCGAGCTTCTTCCACCTTTTTCTTAAAAGCCGCTCGAGTTTCGAGAAATTTTTTAGTAATTCGATTTTCTGTTGATGTTTGTCCATTATTTTTATACGCTTTACAAAATTATATCATAGAAACGTCTCAAGGCAACAACGAAACATCTTGGTTGGATCACGCGCTAGCTTGTCAAATAAAAAGAAACTATATCGATCTTTAGTTGCTCGATGATATAATTCGATAAATTTATCTTTTGTAACATCACCACATTGTTCGTTTGCAATATTTCTCACATCCACATTATCTAGTCCGGGAAATAATATGAAACAACCCGTATTTCGCCTAATAAACCTATCAACATTATAAAAACCTTGGGCAAGATAAACAGAATTGCATCGTTTATTACGTGATAGTGAAAAATATGATCTAATCTTGTTCATTTCCTCATTGTTTAGCGGAATATCATCAAAGACGATTATCTTCTGCTCTGACGAATCGAGTTCATTCACTGGAACGAGTTCTTCTGGTTGTTTTATCAAAAATATATCATCACCAATGCCAAGGTCATCACGAAGTTTATCATTATACTCACTTAGTAACTCGTATTTGTCTTGTTGGGGGTTGATGGTGTAAATATACACCTTATCATAGTTAAAGTTATTATTGAGTAAAAGATTTAATAACAAATTTGTTTTACCAGATCCAGTTCGCCCAACAATAAGATAATGACAGTCTGGAAGTTCATTGTTATGTTTATGCTTCACCAATCGCTCGGTGTCAAAGTTTATTATCTTCGCCATCGTATAATTTTATGTTATATTAAACCAACAATTTTGTGTAGAACGGTATGTATAATGAGCTACTATACAAAATTTGGAACATTAGCAGTAGATTTATTAACAGAAGGTTACCAGGGTGACTTATCCAAGTATGCGACTCTTGATAAGCTCAAAAATGAAATCAACAATTTGTTAAACGTTGCAAGTGTAGATCCAAATGAAGTTGTAGTTTTCCAGGTCAAACAAGGACGATTAAAGACGAGTAATGTACAACTATCAGATGTACTAGTACGAAATCCTACTGCAGTTGCTAATAATATTGTTACTTTTAATAATCAAGGTAAGATAGAAGATTCGGGTAGGTCAGTTAACGATTATGTTAGAAAAGCAGGTGATTTATTTACGGGAAACATTGTTATGAACCAAAACAAGATCACATACCTTGGAAACCCAACTGAGGATAATGACGCTGCTACTAAGAAATATGTTGATGATCAGGAATCAAAGTACGTGTCGGTGCATGGCGGTATAATTCATGCATTTCTCAACATGAACAATAATGGCATCAATAATCTTAGAACACCAGAATCTGATTTTGATGCTGTAACAAAGAAATATGTTGATGATATCAACAATGAAATCACCAAGTTCAAAACTGATTTTACTAATCACATCACCACGTTTTTAAATTTTCGCAGAAACATAAACAAAACCAATAACGAATTTTTTGGAAGTCCGCCATCTGTTGATATTACACTCGATAATATTAACACAAAACTCAACGATATTATTAGTGGAATTCCTAGTATTGTTGAGAAAACAAGTATGATTAAAATTCCTCACAAGCAGATTAAAAATATTGTCTATACTGTTGCTTCTGGAATGTCTACTTGGTCGCCGCAAAATAACACTCTCAAAAATACTGCAGAGGTCACTGGTGTGTATAGATTGTCCGTGTTGAGCAGTGCAAAGTTTAATATATTTACATTATTTCCATGGCGTCACTCGACTGATAATTTCTCTGCAACCGTGTCTATTGTGTTAAACAAAGATGTTGAAGAAACTTTTATGCTAATAGCAGATGACAAAAAATTAACTGCTGCGTCATATTGGTATTGTCTGGAATTTGTGGCTGAAACACCTCAACTAGTTACTTAATCAAGCCTGAGATTATGTGAACAAATATTATAATGAAAAAAAGTATAGTTGATTTCAATCATATTTCAAAAGATATTCCAGGTCAGGATGTTGACGCACTAATACAATACTACAAATATTATCATAAAAAAACTTTGGTGCGTTAAAAATGTTACAAATATTATAACAAAATACTTCGAGTAATATCATATCTACCCTTGTTAATGACTAGTTCTGGCATAATTTCAAGTGGTGTATCATTAAACCCGTTTTTGTTAATCATATCCGGTGTTGGTGTTTCTCTTACAGCAGCTTGTAAAAAAGTTGAACCTAAAATTTTGATAAAAAAGCACGGCTGCTTAACATCAATTATAACTTACAAAAAACTACTTGATCAAATAAGATCTTACCTACGAGGAGTAAAATATAGTATGGACGATTTAATACGTGAATTTCGTATTATTGACAACATGTTAACAGATATTCTACCCATGAGGATCAGCAAATATGAGAAAGATTATCAAAAGAAGTATGATATAACATAAAATTTTATATAATACCACTTACCTTATTGGAATTCTAATGCGTAATTTAGTCCACAATCGCCACGCTCTGCTAAATCGTAATGATTTGGAAGATTGAGTCTGACATATCATTTTGCTTATTCTGGAAGATCACGTAATTAAATTTTACCTGTTACCTAGGTATTTTGCAACAGGTGTTCTATTGTATTTGTTTGGAGGTCTAGAGGGGTTGTTGAGCTCGGATTCTTAGCGCAATTATTGATTGCAACAGGTGTTCTATTACGTTACCTAGGTATTTTGTATTTGTTTGGAGGTCTGGAGGGGTGGGGAGAGGGGTTGTTGAGCTCGGATTCTTAACACAATTATTGATTGCAACAGGTGATCTATTACGTTACCTAGGTATTTTGTATTTGTTTGGAGGTCTGGAGGGGTTGTTGAGCTCGGATTCTTAACACAATTATTGATTGCAACAGGTGATCTATTACGTTACCTAGGTATTTTGTATTTGTTTGGAGGTCTGGAGGGGTTGTTGAGCTTGGATTCTTAGCGCAATTATTGATTGCAACAGGTGTTCTATTACGTTGCCTAGGTATTTTGTATTTGTTTGGAGGTCTGGAGGGGTGGGGAAAGGGGTTGTTGAGCTCGGATTCTTACTTTCCCCTACTACTCCTGTCTCCATTATCTTACTGCCTTGATCCGTAAACGGAACGTTTATAAAGGTAATGCGCAACGCATCAATCTTGCATTGGGGACTTTCCCTTTGTTTAAATACAAATGGGGCTGCCGATTCCTTCAAGGAAACATCCCCTTCTGATAGTTACTCCTAATCCCGCGTTGGAGGCATCAGTTATCCACACGAATTATTAATTCAAGTCTGGAAACTTTAGGATCTGTTCGCTGGACAACTTTCCATTAAGAGTGTAAAAGCTCTTGTCATAATCGTCATGAAACGGCTCTTTTCAAATCGTCATGAAACGGCTCTTTTCGAATCGTCATAAAACGGCTCTTTTCGAATCGTTATGAAACGGCTCTTTTCGAATTGTTATGAAACGGCTCTTTTTTCGAATAATGTTTGTCAAGGAAAAAGCTTCAATGTCGGAATTTTCTGGAAAAGAATGTTATATAATTCCTTGAAATAAATGAGACAATCGTTTGCTTAGTTTCTGGTATAGAAGAGCAATTGTTGTCGTAGGGGTTTACCTTACCTTTAATTGACTTGTTACGATAATTTGACATTATTTTGTTATAATCATAGGAGATAATATTTTTAGAAACAAAAACACTATAATATTGCTAACATAACTCATCACAATCAAGGACAATATAGAAAGTGAAGAGATGAAAAGAAAAGAAAAAAACAGAGATAAAATGAGAGAAAAATTAAACATGTGTTACACCGATGTTTCAAGCTATTACTGAAGCGGTTAAATTAATGAACCTGTTATGAAATATGACGGAAAGTAACTTATTACTTTGTCATAAAATTTGTAAATGGATGAAAAACATTTTTAATGTATTACTTTATGACCTAAACAAGTTATAGAAAATACGAATTGCTTGATATAATTAGTTAGAGAACTCTAGAAGAATTGAAACCAAGAAAAATTAACGCTTAACAAACAGAAAACCAGTGAAAAGATATTGCAAGAACAATTATCTAAACAAAAAAAAATCAGAGTCAATATTCAGAAGGCAGAACTAAGACAAAAAAAGCAGATCATGAAAAAATTATCTTTTACTACATTTGTGAATACAAGAAATATTTCAGTAAAATTATTCAATAATCAATTAAAGAGAATATATATATATATATATATATATATATATATATATATATATATATATATATATATATATATATATATATATATATATATATATATATATATATATATATATATATATATGTGTGTGTGTGTGTGTGTGTGTTTGCACCTATAACAGTATAGTTTTACATTCAGAGAGAAAACAAGATTATATGAAAACCTGTTCTTGGTCGTATTTGAAAGAGATCATACAAATATTCCTTGAGATCAGACAACTACACTATTATTTTCGTATATCATTTGGGAACAAAATATCCGTATATAATTTTAGGAATTTACTTGTTTTCAACCATCTCCTTAATTACATATGATGCTGAAGTCACATTAGTTCTAAATAATGATGGTACGTCTTACTTGAGCTGTAGAAGATTAGAGGTATTTATTTCCCTGAAATTATAAATATTATTGAAATACTTACAAAGTATGACGTTTCTGAGAATATCCGTCTACGTCACAAGTACAAGTACAAAGCAGAAGTACAAGCACAAATACTCCCATCTCCTGATCCATTGTCCATTGTCCACTGTGACGATTGTATGTACGTAATTTAGGATAAAACAAGAGTTTGGACTTCTATTATGTCGTTCTATTATGTTGTTCAGGACAATTGGGCCCATTTGGATTTGCAAATTCAAACCGCCGTAACTGACACAGACTTCATACATTTTTTTTTACGGAAAGGAATTCCAGTGTATCACTTAAAATCAACTGCGTGTAAGGATTGCTATTGTTGGGATGGGGTGCTTCGATTGTCTTATTTAAACTATTACAGTTGCACACCCAGGCTCTGTTTTGTTGGAAGTTAAATTTAGTGAAAGATAAAGCTCCGATTCCCCAGTCAGCAATGGTTAGATGGTCAATTATACAAAAATGTTGAAATTTAATGACTAACAATTTAATAATAATTCGATAATAATCACACGACTAAAATTTCCAACTACACTCCTTCTGCCCTTGAGTGTGAGATTGATTTCCACCTGTCCTTGTATTTCTACTCAACTGATGTATCCTTTCTCTCTCCTTTTTCTCCCACTTCCTTCTCCTCTTCCTCGATTTTTTTCCAAATTCCTTTTCCTCCTCGACTACCTCTAAACTCGTCTCCTCCACTTTCTCTACCAAGACTACTTTTCTGTCGACTTCGACTGTCTCGGCTACAGCCTCGATTCCGTCTCCAACTCTTGAAGAATCTTGACCCAATGGAACCCGAAGTTCTGTATCCGCCAAATTACGAGTTTTGCCGCCAAATTACGAGTGGCTTCTTCTCAGAGGAAAACCTTTGATCTGCAATCCCTCTAGACGAGTACTAAATTTTTTTCTTACGTCTCTGGGATATCATTTGGGTCGGAATTGTAATCATATCCTCTATCTCAATTCCGAATGGCTATTGCTGTGAACCTATCCAATCAAATTTAGAGGACAATGTCCCTCTCTCTATCTGTAAAGGTGGGGACGGTTAAGAATACGCCTCGCCCTCCCCGCGGGCTTCCTTTTGATCTTTGGACTAAGTTTTAACACACAGGTGTGATAACTACAAGACTTTGTTTAGATGGTACGAGCTATCGATTTTGTCGATTCAAAATTCTGGTCTCCGGCTCGTCATATAACCTTGCGTAAGAGTTTAACACTAGCTTGCGGCAATCTTTAGACATAAATACATGGCCGCGGTAATATTCCCAAGACAGGTAGATTATAGCTTGTACATGACTTTATTGCTGGGCTAGGCAAACATGACAGCATGCTTATAATCTCAAAGAAATGCTGAAGTAGAACACAACTTGAGCGGAACGTTTTCCATTGGGATTAAACAAGTAATGATATATATATATATATATATATATATATATATATATATATATATATATATATATATATATATATATATATATATATATATATATATATATAAATAAAAATATAGATAATATATATATATATATATATATATATATATATATATATATATATATATTCTTTTTTTCTTCAGATCTATGCATACGTAGTATTTTGAAAGGATTTTTGAGCGTATGTATTGCTCACATCACTATTATTTCCCAAACAATGGAGTGTTTCTAACAGAAGGATGCGATTTTGACAGGCTTTCTGAGAAGCACGCGAAAACTGAATAAACAGTTCATGGACAATCAAAGAAACCAATCAAAGTGGACAGAACCACCCTAATAACATATATAATGTTTCCCGATATGATAACTACACACACACACACACACACACACACACACACACACACACACACACACATACCCACACCCCCCAGAAGAATAACTATGGAAACAAGGTATACATATTTCTCATCGACGAAACAAAAATTGTTTACCTTTTTGTTTTGATTTTGGACTTTTTCTTTAGAACTCTATTATATAGACATAACGTATCTCTGAAGGCGAGACACAATGATAAACCCACAAATATAGAGAAGCGTGATAATGAAAAGAGACGAGCACAGCTGTTTATATACGGTCAAATCGAGCGTTTTAGTCAAAGTCTATAGAATGCACAGATTAAATGAGAAACAAAACAGACGCATGTCACACATGTAACAAGACAAAACAACGAGAAGGCTTTATTTGCGCTTCAGGTGTTTACTTTTTCAAAATATAAGCATTTGTATACCAAAAAAGCTAAGTTAATCTTTCAATTTATTTTTTATTTCTTGTGTTTACATCTTCTAAAAGTAAGACAAATAAGAACTTCCAATGGATTTGACCAAGAGTCCAAATATTTACACAGGATACAGGCGAACACGATATAGCAGAAACACATAGCATCTGCTGGACCACAGGAATATCTTTTGGTAAAGATAAAAAAAAATAATACGGGATAAGGATACAGATTACACTTAGGCCAATAGAAGTAAGTACAATAATCTATATCTTAATTTTTTCGGACACGGAAATGGAAAAATGGGGAACCTGAGACCGGTAACCCTGAGAAGAACTATGCTATCCACGTTGTAGGGAAATTGATAAACCTCATTCAAAAATATCTCTACATACATTTTGTATCTAAATTTTTATTGAGCTTTTATGAAATACCAAAACTGCAGACCTTAGGAGGATACACTGATACGTGTCTTGGGTTGTACAAAGCAACAAAGAAAAGTGAAGCCAACAAGCTTTGTTAAATTTAACAAAAATAATTTATTTCCCTAGAAAGCAAGGTAAAAATGTGAAAAAGGACTTACGGTTTGTGAATCTAGTCCCAAAAATTACTCCTAGAATATAAAAATATAAGTCATATTACTAAAAAGTTCTAAATAAATAAAGTTCGAATCCCGATGAAGTTCCAGGATGAAACGCGATGACGTCTTCTATATCCTGTTTAGTGTTATCGTGTAAACAGTTCCTTGTTGAATTTTATGAATCAAGAATAATATTTTGAATTTAGAATAACGAAGAATTTCCAATAAATGTCTTTGTTCAAGAATTCTGATGAAGAGCACATATGTATTTTTCCAGCAAAATTACTTACTAATTCCGAAATCTAGAAAAACGTAACTCATACTGGTTACAGCACAAAATACATTTCAGTTCCGAAGGTCTGAATTTACGACTGAATGGTTCACTTGGTCACTTAGTTCGGATGGCGTAGAAAGACCATATGTCAATTGTCACGTCCGCCATGGACAAATTCGAGCCTTCTGAATGAATCAATAAGATTGAATAATACTTTTTTAAAAATGTTGTTTACATAGAACTGACACGCAGGCCATGTATGACCTCGATTATGACCAATGCTTTTCACTCTAGGAAAGAAATAAAAAAAATTGTTTAACAATTCTGAATCAAAGCCATTAACAAGGTTAGCGAAAAGTACAATGTAGCAATATTGGTTATTTAAAGAACTGAACTGAAGTTTTTTTTTTTACAAAATTGTCAAATCCAGTGAATAAGGTATAATTACAATAACATGTAATGAAAAAAACATAAAATAAAAATATAAAACTTAGACACGAGTAATTAAATTACATATACGTTACACCTCCTTAATAAAGGAAAGGAAAGATTTATATAATAAATCTTTCTTTCTACCATATGTTAATTATACACGAGGTAAAAATTGGAGAAGGAGCTGAACTAAGGTAAGATTCAAAATGATGTATGCCAATATTAAAGCCGATTATTGAGTAATTTTTTTGGTGCTTATTTAACTTCTGAGAGAAGTAGCATACTGGATGATCAACACCATTTCCATCTTCTTGAATCAATACTGCTCCAACTCAAACATCACTTGCATCAACAGATAATTTAAATGACTGACTGAAATTTTGAGTTGTACGAACTGGTGCACTTTAGAGTATGGTCTTTAATTTGTCAAAATCCTCCTGACATTTTTCTGTCCAAAGGAACTTGTTTTTCTTGCTCAGTGAATCTGTCAGGGGTTCAGCAATATTAGAAAAATCGGAACAAAATTTCCGATAGTATCCATCCATACCCCAAAACCTCCAAAATCGCATCAGTTGTTTTTTACTGACAGGCACAGGGAATTCAGAGATAGCCTTGACCGTAGCATCTATAACTTGTGCATGTCCCACAATATGTCCTAGAAAAGTTACACAAGCACGACAGAACTCACTTTTAGATAAATTATGTCAAAATGGCTTCAGCGAGCCTGACAAAGAATTTCCGAATTGTTGCTAAATATTCTTTCCAGGTGTCATTGTAGATGATGACATCATTAATATAAGCATCACAATTATCTAGACCAGAGATAATCGTACTCATCTAACATTTAAAAGTACCTGGTAAACCCACCATCCCACACGGCATCACTTTGTATTGATAAAGTCTATCTGGAGTCACGAATGCCGAAATTTCGTTTGCCTTTTCCGTTAGTGGAATTTGCTAAAATCCTTTCAGACGGTCAAATTTGGTGATATAAAAGGCATTTCTAATTTTGTCAACGCAGTCATCGATTCTCGGCAATGGAAATGAATATATTTTAGTAACACTATTCACCTTCCTATAATTAATGCAAAAACGGAAAATTTTATCTGGATTCGGAACAAGTGTACTTTGTGAACTAAAGTCACTTTTACTGGGCTTTATTGAAATCATTCTCCAGGAAATACTGAATTTCCTTTTCAAGTATTTCTAGTTGACAGGGTTCATCCTATATGGGTGTTGTTTCACAGGTTTGGAATTCACAATTTCAACGTCAAGAAAATGTTTATTTGTCCTCGTAGGAAAATCTGAAAATAAGTGCTCATATTCGAATGATGACTGTTTAAGTTCATTTCTTTCTTGCTATTGCAAATGTAAACATTTCTGGTCCAGAAAATTCATTAATTTCCGAATTTCGAAGATTTATTGCTCCAAAATCAATAATGTCCGATTGCATTCCTTCACTTATTTCCTCAGTAAGTGTGACATGTACAACTAAATTAATTGCATGATTTACCTGGCCATCTCTCTCAATAAAGTCCTTTAAGATCTTTATGTGGCAAAGCTATTTTTTTTCGAGGAGTATTTATGATGTAATTTAAATCATTTTCTTTCTTTTCAACCGTGTACGAACAATAATACTTGGCTTGAATATGATTTTGTGGAATGGCAAGAGAGGCAGAACTCTACCACCAGGCTGAAAACTATTTTCCTCTGGGTTTTTTTCAGACATTAATGTCGGTTTTTACTGAGCAGAGAGCAGATTCTTGATTCATATTGCCATCAATGACATACATGCGTTCTTGCTGCATATTGCCATCAATGACAAACACGCGTTCTTGATGCATATTGCCATCAATGACATACACTAGTTCTTCATGCATATTGGCATCAATGATATACGTGCGTTCTTGATGCATATTGCCATCAATGACATACACGCGTTCTTGATGCATATTCCCATCAATGACATGCAAGCGTTTTTGATGCATATTGCCATCAATGATATAAACTAGTTCTTGATGTATATTGCCATCAATGACATACACGCGTTCTTGATGCATATTGCCATCAATGACATGCACGCGTTCTTGATGCATATTGCCATCAATAACACACACTAATTCTTGATACATATTGACATCAATGACATACACTAGTTCTTGATGCATATTGCCATCAATGACAAACACGCGTTCTTGATGCATATTGCCATCAATTACATACACGCGTTCTTAGTGCATATTGCCATTAATGACATACACTAGTTCTTCATGCATATTGCCATCAATGACATACACTAGTTCTTGATGCATATTGCCATCAATGCCATATATGTGTTCTTCATGCATATTGCCATCAATGACATACACGCGTTCTTGATGCATATTGCCATCAATAACATACACTAGTTCTTGATACATATTGACATCAATGACATACATGCGTTCTTGATGCATATTGCCATCAATGACATACACTCGTTCTTGTTGCATATTGCCATCAATGATATACACGCGTTCTTAATGCATATTTCCATTAATGACATACACTAGTTCTTCATGCATATTTCCATTAATGACATACACTAGTTCTTCATGCATATTGCCATCAATGACATACACTAGTTCTTCATGCATATTGCCATCAATGCCATACATGCGTTCTTGATGCATATTGCCATCAATGATATACATGCGTTCTTGATTCATATTGCCATCAATGATATACACGCGTTCTTGATGCATATTGCCATCAATGACATACACGCGTTCTTGATGCATATTGCCATCAATGACATACACGCGTTCTTGATGCATATTACCATCAATGACATACACGCGTTCTTGATGCATATTGCCATCAATGACATACACTCGTTCTTGATGCATATTGCCATCAATGATATACATGCGTTCTTGATGCATATTGCCATCAATGACATACACGCGTTCTTGATGCATATTGCCATCAATGACATACACTAGTTCTTGATGCATATTACCATCAATGACATACACGCGTTCTTGATGCATATTGCCATCAATGACATACACTAGTTCTTGATGCATATTGCCATCAATGACATACACGCGTTCTTGATGCATATTACCATCAATGACATACACGCGTTCTTGATGCATATTGCCATCAATGACATACACTCGTTATTGATAATATTGCCATCAATGACGTATACGCAGGTATTTGTGAGGCTTTGATCGTAATTCAACTTGATACGAGCGAGTATCCGCACGATTTTTCATTGTTTAGTTACGAACACAGAAAGGTTCTTGGTAAGTTCAAACCATAGAATTCGGGTAAACCTACTGAATTCTACATAAGACTGTACTACATAATTTACTTTATCATGCTTGGTTCCTCATTGTGCAAAAGAATGTCCAGGTCGATATATATGTGGAATAATCTCAGCAATGTCGAGAGTTCGCACAAACAGCATATCTGACATGAACAAAGAAGTATGGTATGGGTGTGTATTGTTTCACGTGAGTTTTTCTCCACTGGATACCAAGCGACGATTTATCCCTGATGGAATTACTATTTGCACCTAATTGCATGCGTAGATTCCAAAATGAATCTTGGCAGTGGTGCTGTGTTGGCAGGAACGATATTCCTCTCGCAAACTTGCTTTAATCGTTGGTTGCACTGTAGAGCGGTCTTCCTCTAATGCTAAATGGTAACGGGTTGGTTTCCTCAGAGTGTCAATCCAGTCAGAAAATGTAAATACATCATTGAATCGTACCAGGTCAGTAGCACGATGCTATCCGCCTTTTAACTAACTCGACACATACAGATAAGGGACGAAATTGTTCTAACGGTGGATGTTGGGTAATGATGATAGTCTTCTGTCGAATCGACTCAGTAGGGTTTAACCCAATCGTGTGTGTTGTTTCATTATTTAGTGTTCTTCAAACTCGTGTCAGGGATCTCATTAACATTGGTTAAATCATTCCACAATAGCCTGATCGTGCTGTATATTAACAAATTCAACACAATCTCACGTCTCGTGTTTTGTTAACAACGTAGCAACAACTTTAAAATATTCTTTGCCAGGATCCATTAACCACAGTCGTGGCCATTTGATTGGCCTGCGTGCGTAAATACGTTTTAGCACCTCAGCTCCTTTATTTCACTGGCATTATTGGTGTACATCCCGTATGCGACTGTGTGGAAGAAACAAAATGATCAGCTTGAGGAACATCGTTGTACGCTTTGATATGAAACCATTTATGGAAAATCTTCCTTGGTGAGGGTAGGTAAAATTGACCAACAATTATCGCTCTGGTTAGATCGTCCGCCTCGGAATCTGCAGGTTGCGGGTTCGAACCCCGGCCGAATCATACCAAAGACTTATAAAAGTGTTACTAAATATTGCCTCGCTAGGCGCTCAGCATTAAGGAGTTAGTGTTAGGACTGGTCGGCCTGATGTCAGGATAATGTTACCACGTGGGACATCATGCTGTATGTCAACAGTATTGTCCCACAGCTAGACATCATTATAAAGTGCCACATAGCAGATATTGTAGCGACATGACTGAAAAATTGTTAAAGCAACGTTAAAAATCCAAATCACAAACACAGAGACGCACAGGCACATACGCACGCAGCTTCATCCATATTTGATTAATGTATATTATATCAATTTACCGCCAAATAATGACTTTGCTTGCCTCTGAATAGTATTTTAGTCTCCGTGCCTCTTTTGATGAACCAGCTAGCGATTGCTTCTCCTATTAATTGAGTTGGGATGATATCTGTATCGGCACGTTGACGTGTACAGACATCAATTGATGCTTGGTAGACAAAATCGTGCCGGTAACATGCCTCATCCACACGGTTTATATGTGCTTCCCCAGGCATTGGTGGGTTGCTGGAATCAAATATTATATCCAGTCGTGTTCCTAACATACAGTAATTGTATCCAGTAATATGCTTTTCACCAAAGCAGTTGCTCCACGGCGTCGCTGGAAGCTTCAATGACGCAGCAGCGACATCACCGCCGCCAAGTATGTTTGTAAACTCGCAGTTACACTTACTGGATCCTGCAAGCATAGCTTCATTGCTCCACTCAAGTTCCACTGTTCGACGCTCTACCATATCATACCATGGCCTAATAACAGGAGTTTTATCGTGAATAACGTGCTGGTGTAATCGTGAATAACGTGCAGGTGTAATCGTGAATAACGTGCTGGTGTAATCGTGAATAACGTGTTGGTGTAATCGTGAATAACGTGCTGGTGTAATCGTGAATAACTTGCTGGTGTAATTGTGAATAGTGTGCTGGTGTAATCGTGAATAACGTGCTGGTGTAATCGTGAATAACGTGCTGGTGTAATCGTGAATAACGTGCTGGTGTAATCGCCAGACTGGGGTTCAACTTGAAAATGGTTTTATCTCTTACTGTACCTAACCATTATTATTTTTAAAGGCCTTTCTACAAACTATTTATATATATATATATTATTAAGTGCACTTCAGGATACTTGAATAACAAGAAAATTGAGAAGTTAAATAGACCCTTCTGCATACAATCCTAGCATAGTTCATATTTTCAAAACATAAAAACATAGGTTTTCAATTTTTTAATTGATAGCTTTTTCAGGATCATTTTCAGCCTCTAAATATATTTTTTATATTAATAAATTATATTGACCACTATTAAGATCATATTTATACATCATCAAAACGTGCCATCTTTAAAACGTATCTTGTTTCCTGCTAAATTTGATTCATCATTATTATTTTCATACTGAGCATAAGATGAAGAAGAGAACTGGCTAAACTAGATTCGAAAACAACCAAATAATTGAAAGCATTAATTAAATATGCATTTAATGACCTTTACAATCTTGAAAAGGAATAATTGAACACTGTATCAGACGAAGTGAAAACACATTAATGAGCGTTACAGCATGTATATCCAGATTATTTTCTTTTCGATAAATAACAATATAATAAACAGTGTCCATAAATTGTTATCCTGCATGCACTTAGTCACCCCAATATGACATTGGCAACCACATAGAAAGTGACTGCCATCTTGGTTATAGTACGCATGCATGTTACAACACTCTTACCATGTCAGTCATTTCTTTTCTATGCAGTTCGAAAATGCTAAATTATTGGTTTGCTTCCCCGCAAACAAGAATATGAATTAGTGATGGAATATAAATGTCAATTAAGTAACGAAAGTATAATGCATCGCCATCTACCGTACATCAACAAGACTGTCAGAACCAATTATCATTATTTATTTCCCAAAAATATATTACATAGAACGTCAAGGCTATGGAGAAAGGTACTCAACTTTCCTCTTAAGTTGCTTTTGCATTGCTTTCTTACAGTGTTGTAATAATGAGTCAGCAAATTAATAACCCTTGATTAGTTTTCCTTACAGTGTTTACAAAATACTGCTTTTATGAATGTAACTAGTGATTACGTTTTATATTCGTCACGTAAATAATAGGGTTTCTTAAGACAAAGATGTCAGATAAAATTGGTCTGTCTAGTTTGTTGTTGTCATTTAGCTTCTGTGTCTAGTCTATAATGGTAGTTAGACATTTTTGAGTTACGTTGATTGGACGAAAACCGGCGGTGTCAATTTCATCTTGAATGGGCAGTGTATCAAACTAGAGTCTGTACTGTCTTATAGGTCGAGTCAAACTGTCAGAAACAAAGACCCTGATCTGCCGTAGCATAATGCGACTGCAGATTGTGTTCTATTTTGTTTGTTCTACTGATTACTCCTAACAAACTGTACCGACCCTTATATGCCTTCGCATTACGCCTTGGCAGATAGTGAAGTACATACTGTGACTAACAATTATTTAAGTAGAACTATTCAAGTCTTACTAGAAATGATCTAGAGAAAAACTGGAATACTGAGGATAGACGCCTATAAGAAAGTTTACGATACATAAAAGCTTAGAAATCGAGTCAAACCGAAAACAGCAAAGTTCCAGATATACCGTCGTATTATGCGCATGCTCTTTGGACTCGTTTTTTTAATTACTCCTAACAAACTACACAAATTCAGATCTATTTGGCGCATTATGCGTTGGTAGGTCTGGGTCTGTGCAATTTGCATTTAGATTTATTTGTAAGCGGGTATATACGGTAAATAAAATAAGGCGATCATGAGACGAGATTTATATGTCGTATTGCAGGTGGGTGTGATTGCTGTGAGTTAAAGCCATTTTCACTAAAGGACGATTTGATTGGGGAGTGGGTTTGGCTGAAGCGACTGAGAAGCGTCAAGAATTTTTTTCATCATCATCATCATCATCATCATCATCATCATCATCATCATCATCATCATCATCATCATATTATCGTTATAGTCATTTATACACTTTCGTGTTTTATGACTGGATAAAGCCCTGAAAAGGGCTAGTGGCTTCTCCTCCTTTCGAGGCCGAGCTCATCCATGTCCCAGTGCTGGACACTTTTGCCCCGGCGCGTGGGCCTTATTAACCACCCTGGTGGCTCACCGCCTTAGCCGAATGTCACTTTTCAGTGGCATTGCTATCCAGGGAGGTAGTTAGCCCTGGGCTATGCTTTTGGCCACGGTGCTTGACCTTTTTGGATGACCTTAAAGACCCTTGCGGTAATCTTATTGAAACAACCCAGAGCGCCCCCACGCCGGCCGCAGAGAAAGGCAAAGGAGTTTTTGTTTTATCTTAGGTATATATAGCATCCGTCATGGGGGTGAATAAAGGCGTACTGGTAATGTAGTTGCAGTAAACAAAGCGTAAATGTGAAACACGTTTCCTCTACTGCGATCATGCTTCTCAAGTTAAAATGAGAACGTCGTATGTTTTTCTCATCATCGTTCTTTTCAACCAGTCAGCTTGTTGAAAGACAAATAACTATCAGGAATAATTGTACCTGTCTATGGGAGCTCTTTCATTACCTCCCCACCCAAACCAACTCGCTTGCTCACCACATGTACGACTTTTTCCGGATTATACGGACATTTAGCTATATGTTTACGAGTAACAAAAAGGAATTTTTCATGAGTGAAATCTAAACTGCCCATTTGCATTGATTTTTATCTGCTGCTTAAATTTGTTTAAAAATGTTTCTAACATACGAAAATATTTGCAGCCTAAAGGTATGTATTAATGTATGTATGTATGTATGTATGTATGTATGTATGTATGTATGTATGTATGTATGTATGTATGTATGTATGTATGTATGTATGTATGTATGTATGTATGTAACATTATTCTCCTGACTCCTCTGAGAGTCTTCGGCTTGTGATGTCCTAGTAGCAAGACCTGACGAATCCAACCGCATTCTAAACCGTATACCATCTGTTGTGAAGAGTAGTAACAGATATAATACAGTAAAATCTGTCTTTGAGGGTAACGGATTAGATGATGCATCAGTGACACAAAATATCGAATAGCAGCAACTTATGCAAGCTCACTCCATTACAATTTGTTTGATTCATATGAAAACTAATAATATAATGGTAATGCATGAGACCATTCTCTTTGTTTGGGGTTCGTATTATAGTCTCAAAATGGAAATACCAGTTTTAATGACAGATACAAGAGCATATATACTTCCTAAATGGAAAAACAAACTATTTCCAAATGTGAGATCGCCATTGTGGCGATAAATATGGTATTGCCACTGTGGCGATATTATTTTTCTCCCACTGATATATTCAATGTCTCATTATGAAATATATCATAAATTACCATCTCCATAATCCATGAAAAATTTGCAAAGACTTTCTCTTGAAATCAGTATCGCTCACGGTAGAAAATATCAAATCATTTTGAATTGCAAGATAATATGAAGACACTGTTTCAGATCGCTATCATGTTTCATTGTTTGAAGCCTGAATAAAAGTAATTAGGATATATGTATATCAAACACAGTGATTCCATAAATAATGTATGCTAGTATGCTGAAAGAAAAGGAAGTATGTTCTGTGTGTCATTGTTTGCTTCTTTATCTGTCATCTGTCTGTCAGTCTATATGTTCGTTTCTTATAATTTCTTTATTTGTATGACGTTCTATGTTAATTGTTATATATATATATATATATATATATATATATATATATATATATATATATATATATATATATATATATATAGATAGATAGATAGATAGATAGATAGATAGATAGATAGATAGATAGATAGACAGACAGACAGACAGACAGACAGACAGACAGATAGATAGATAGATAGATAGATAGATAGATAGATAGATAGATAGATAGATAGATAGATAGATAGATAGATCATTACAACTTGCGACGTTGCTTAAATAATGAATGATCACACATTTCTTAGTTCAGCATCTGAATATTGTTCCATTACATTAAAAAGATACGTTATATTATTATTATTATTATTATTATTATTATTATTATTATTATTATTATTATTATTATTATTATTATTATTGTTGTTGTTGTTATTGTTGTTCTTGTTGTTATTCTTGTTGTTGTTCTTGCTGTTGTTACTATGCTAATTTTGATGGGCGGATGTAAAAAGGGAACATAAAGCTTACATTTTGTTGTGAATAACTGAAATTATGAAGCGAATCGCAATAACATTGGGAAATGTTGCGCACAGATAAGAAAGAAAGATATATGGATGAGAGCTGCTCGTCATGCAAGACAAGTCAGTTAATATTTCCATCTTGTAATATGAATCTGGAAATCAGAAATATATTCGACTTGTCTGATATCTCCATTGTGAATTTGATGATGGCGAGATGCAAATTGTTAGAAAATCTTATGAACTGTTGAATTCTTTTTTCCTACCCATTTGCTCTCTACATCGTTATATGAAATAGTATTACACAGTCGAATGCATCTGCTCTTTAAAGAAGATATTGTCAGGAACCGGCACATCATTGACTCTTCTAAAAGTGGTCCTCAAAGAACAACCTTTTTTGTCACTTACCGACGACCAAACAAACTGAAAAGCTCAGTTAATCAAAATATGGACTAGCAGGGGCATACTGATGTGAGGACAGACATTGTCTAATTCATAGTCAAATACCAACGATTGTTATTTTCATTATCTCATCAACATAAGTTAACACTATCAACCAAAGTTTACAATGTGTCAGTGAAAATGTTATTTACCTCCAGGAGTATATTAGTTGTGGAATATCGGCTAAACAAGATAAACACAAAACTTGGCAAACATTTAAACTTAATTGGACATTTTCCAGTTAATAGAAATGTTGATCATTTAGTCAGATCACATATTGACTGACAGATGAATGTGGCCAGAAAGAGAAATATTGGATATGAAAGATCTGAATGCATGGTAAATTGGTCCTAAACTAAAACCCTTTTCCAAAAGTGTTCTTTGCAACACTTTGTGCATTTAGGTGTTTCAGTTTGTTCAGCCTTACCGTGCTCTATTTCACCCACCTTTCTATTTCTTGTACATATATTTTTATAATTGTTTGTTCCAATGGAATTTATAAAGGAAGGTAAATATAGAAGCGAAAATTAATGCACTGCCAACACGATCTCCTCTCGAAATGTACTGTGCATAAGAACACTGTGAACATTTTACATACTTCTATTATTTTGTAAGTACAGGTTACCTGCTATAAAGATTAGTAATGAATGGGGAATCGTTAAAAAACGTTACATAGTTTTTAAACGAATATTTAAGCGTGACTTAAGGAAGCCCATTTGGCACGATATGCTCTAAGCATAAGTGAATAATGTAAATTGGCCTTAGAAATGTAGAATGTAGTCATTTGTTTGCATAAACAAGGACATACGAGCTATTGTAGTTCAGGTGTAGAAATGTAGAATGTAGCCATTTGTTTTGCATAAACAAGGAGATACGAATTATTGTAGTTCAGGTGTAAATCGTTGCCATTGCGTCCATGTTTTATGAGCATACTATGAACATAATTTGTCCTACCTTTTCTTGTAAAATAAATAATTAAATTACGACATAGGAACCAAGCGCGTAACTGTTGCCTGTGAATCATCAATTAAAGAGTTTATGCCAAAACAACATAAATATTTGAAAAAAAAAACCCAGAAAACTATGTTGTTTTATGATCAATAAAACATGTATTTATAAATATTGTTATGTGAGCTGCATTATGACAGTTTACGTGTTGGATCAGTGCAAAACATTGAGAGTGTACCACATAATCGGAGTAAAATAGTCGGCTTCTGAAGAAAGAGCATTACAGCAGCTGCTTTTTATCTCGCGTGCAGGCAAATTTAATTGTTACTGGCGTTCTGGCACATTACAATTTTACCTAGTGACTAATCCTTTGGATGATTCAGGGTCACGTTTCACATCGCTTAGAACTAAAAACTGGGTTATCACAAAAAAGCATTATTTTGAGGGAAAGTGAGAGAGAATATTAACAATGAAGTTATTGTTTTGCGCTTTTTATTGAGATGCAAAGACATTATAAGTATGTTGGAATTGTCTTGATACATTGCCATTGTCAATACTCTTGTCATTAAACTGTGTTGAAAAAGCAACAAGAAAATTTGATTGTATTTTAGTTAGCATTTAGAACTGACTGCAGACAATCACTGTTAGAATAATTTCTTTCATTAATGCCAAAAATGAATATGCTGAAAATAAAATGCTAGATAAAACTAAGAATAAGGCAGGCATAGTGAGTGAAGTACAAAGAAAAAGATATATAGGATATCGGAATGTGTCAGACATAAACAACGAAGTGCAATCGACAAAAAATGACTCATTTCGCTGTCAGAAGAATAGACCATTTCATGGAGACTTCGACGAACTTCGTAATTTGCTCGGAATTTTGATCACGTGGCGGGTGGTCAACTGATTTCAATATCCAATCGATAGCTGGTAGGCAAAAATAGCCTGGTCCCCTGCTTAGCATGCTCCCTAGTATAGTATGGGGGAGTGCATCGCAGGTAGCATACTAAGCAGGGGACCAGACTAGTGGTCAAAACAAGGCGGACAATTCAGCATTAGCATCAACTGTTCCAACTACTTCAGCTTCGTTTATAGAGTTGAAAAATGCCTATTCAACAGCGATGATGCCACAGATATTGACGAAGTTTAATATTGGAACCATCCTGTCTCGTTTTCTGGATTTTATAGCCATACGAGAGAGTAGCTATGAGCTGTTTACATCTGGACATATACATGCGAGTATGGAAACGGTGTCGATGTTAAAAATTTAATCCCTTTTTTACCATAACACCGCATTTCATAAATCGAGTTTCGTTTACCAATAAAAGAAATTTTTTCGTATTAATCCGCGGTATAACAAACCTGGAGCATTTTTCGACGGTAACGCTGCAGAAGTCCCAGGCATTTAGCGGGCAGGTAGCGGGCATTTCTTAATTTGTTTTAATCTGATACGTCTAAACAACAATGTATGCCATTTTGTTATGTACAGATGCCTACCAGCGTTTGATTGGCTGGAGTATAAAGTGACTCGGGAGGTTTTTCGGATAATTACGGAGCAACTCGGTTAAATCCGATATGATATGGGCTATAGGGTATAGAGGTGTTACCAGTTATCGTATATAGTTAGCGAAATGATGTCTACACTTGGATTAATCATCTACCTTCACATTAGTGCTATACAATATCCCCAGTCTGTAGTTACTTTACAAGTTACGCATGGATTCTGAAGTTTCCATGTAATATAAGCTAAACTCTCCACAATCACACTGGTCTGTAGTTACTTTACAGGTTACGCAGGAATTCTAAAGTTTCCTGCAATAGAATCTAAAATGTCCCAAATCACACGATCTATGTATGATTCGCAAGTTACACAGGAGTTCTAAAGTTTCCTGCATTATAATCTAAAATGTCCCAAATCACAATGGTCTATGATTCGCAAGTTACACAGGAGTTCTAAAGTTTCCTGCAATAGAATCTAAAATGTCCCAAATCACAATGATCTATGATTCGCAAGTTACACAGGAGTTCTAGTTTCCTGCAATAGAATCTAAAATGTCCAAAATCACAATGATCTATGATTCGCAAGTTACACAGGAGTTCTAGTTTCCTGCAATAGAATCTAAAATGTCCAAAATCACAATGATCTATGATTCGCAAGTTACACAGGAGTTCTAGTTTCCTGCAATAGAATCTAAAATGTCTAAAATCACAATGATCTATGATTCGCAAGTTATACAAATATTCTAAAGTTTCCTTTCAACATGATTAGGATCTAAAATGTCCCCAATCAGGCTGACCTGCACTTTACAAGTTACGCAGGAGTTCTAATGTCTCCTGTAATATAATCAACCTTATGGGCTTAGTAAGCTTTTTAACCATTTATTTTTCCTGATGTCAACATCCTTGATGTCAACAAGTATAGAAAATTGAAACATTAAGTGGAATACATTGCCACTGAATAAAAATGAAAGTCAGCATTATATATATATATATATATATATATATATATATATATATATATATATATATATATATATATATATATATATATATATATATATATATATATATATATATATATATATATATATATATATAATATCTTGATAATAGTGGTAATCATTTTTTGGTGATGCGTGCTTACTCGTGATGGTATATGGATTGGTGCGTGCAGGCAAGGCGATGGGTGCCATTTACTCGCGGACCTGGGTTCGAAACTCGGTAGAGTACGAATTTAATTTCTCTAACCTGTATGATAGTATTGTTTGTATTAAACTATTATTTCTGCCCACTATTATCGAGATTCTACTACAGAATCCAGGGATAGCACAGTCTGTTCTGTCTGGTATATATTTATAATTCTTTGTAAAACAAAAATCTTATATACCTTGATTTCTTTCATCGGAATCTGGAACGACTGTGTGTATATATGGGAATTAATTACTAGGTCGTCATGCGAGTGTGTCTGCTACGCACTTGCTTATATAACAACGATTCAGTGCCATCATTTTTTTGGTGATGCGTGCTTGGTCGTGACGGTATATGGGTTGGTGCGTGCAGACAAGGCGATGGGTGCCATTTCCTCGCGGACCTGGGTTCGAAACTCGGTAGAGTACGAATTTAATTTCTCTAACCTGTATGATAGTATTATATATATATATATATATATATATATATATATATATATATATATATATATATATATATATATAATGTAAGCAAGTTACATATTTATAATTAAATATTTATCTTCATTTGACAGAAATTGTTGTTGTTTGCATGGTATGGGCTTTATTTGGTAATTAATTACATGAACCGCCATTTTAAATGTAAAGTACAAGGCGGACAAATTGTTAGTTTGATTTCAAAATTTTGATCGGGTTGACGATGTTAAAACGCAAGAGAACAAACAACCATCAGCAACAACGACAAAACTGTTGTATCTAGCACGACAAAAAAAATGTTTATAACGTGTGAGACGAATCCACTTAATAAACTGACAACAAATAGTATGAGTAAATCAAGTGGTTGGTTGAACGTGTGTCAATCTCATTGATAAAGATCACTCATATTTAGATTTTCTGTGTTTTATCCCGTAGTTTACATCCCTTGATAAACGACCTATAGTTAGATTAGATTACTGTCTTACCTTCTAGCGTGATGGTTGTCAATGACTGCATTAATGATATAATATTGCTACTGCTTCCTTTATCAATAAAATAACAAACTGTAGAAAGGAGAATAGCAATAATTATAAAAACAATAACAGCAGAAATACCAATAGAATAACAACCACAAACACTCCTCCTACAAGAGCAAAATAAATAAGAAGACAATATACAACACAAAAATATAATCCAATGTGTTTTAGATAGTCAAGGTGAACGTGTACTGTTTAACTGTGTTTGATTGTTTGTTTGTGTATGTGTGTGTGTCTGTGCGTGTAGTTCTGTTCAACAATCGCAAAATGTACAACAAACTCTTGTATTAGAACCCGACTCATTCCCGTTACATGTTTTCTGTTATGAGTGTGATGAATTATTGCAGACCTTTATGTTTTCTAGTATTAATCTTCAAAGTATATGGTTTTCATCATTTCCTGAATAAAATGTGACAATACAATTCTGCTTTTTTGTAGGAAGACAAAGTACAGGTATGAACACAGTGAAAACCATGTGTTGTGGTTATTTTGATAGAGCACTTAAGATCGTTAAAGTATTATAAAGATAAGTTTGGCATTTTCGCGTACTCTAAATCCGAATCGCGAGATACGCAACTTTATTTACTTCTCGCAAATGATCAGGAAAGAAAGAAAAAGAGATTTCGAATATTCTGTAGCTTCTGTTAATTTATGTGAACCCAATCTTTTTAATGCATATCAGAACGGCGCGTATCGCTCATAAATTGTAAAAATATTTCCTTAGTATTTACAAGATTTCAATCAAACTTCGATGTCTGGTTCATTTCATAACAAGATAAAATAAGTATAAAGAATAGTAAACGCAGATTGTTCGCATCAGCTAATGCAGATTTTATTGAAGATACACCAGATGTAAATGATACCCTGGATGCTGAGGCTTCGACCATTTTTCAAAGAAAATCATCAGACTAGGAACCTAATCTAGGTTTTATAGAAAAGGTTGCGATAGTTGAAGAAGAATATATATCCAGAGTTCTAGTAACAGGAACAAAATTGCTGCCATGTTCTATGTCAGACTTAACAACCATCTTGAACAACTGGATGCATCTCCAAGTCAGGATCACGGTTTTAGCAATCTATATAGGACTTTGCCCAATTTTGTACGTCTTTGAAATATTTTCGCATAGTCTGTTTGCAACTCCATTTGTCAAAATCCAGAACTATAACGAAAGTTGGATTGCCTCTTCGGATAGCTGCCCCTACAAACATTTGGAATAATTTGCTAGCCGGTGTACTTTATTAATTCTCCTCAGACTCAACATCTCCATATGGTCTATATGGTGCATGAAAGGAAATCTATTATCACGCTTGCTTGCAGCCATATCAAAAAGAGAAATAGCTTGAAATGTCCGTGGATGAATGTAAGGGATAGATGAGTCTCCAGTATAAGTATGTTGCATACATTTCTAGGAATGTTAAGATGAATTGGATGCTGTATTGAATCGAGTGGCATGTATGAAACGTTGACCGAAACAAATGTCAATGACACAACAGCCATAAGTGGGCATGCATATAAAACGGGGTGTGACATCTTATGCTATTACTCGACGGTTACGTGTTTGCCTTTATGATGGAAACCGGCAAGCAATATGTGGCGGATGTAGATGCAGTAAGAAATTCAGTGAAGAAGTTAAAAAGAAAGATACAGATCTTATTGAAAGCGTTAGCAGAGCTTTGCCTGATCAAAGGAAGAATTCACAAACATAATGTTACAGCTAAACGGCAGTGAGAGCATACAACTTCTTATGATAATTTTCTGCTACATGATAAGAGTGTTATGTCCCTCTGCGTTGGTTCCTCTGATCATCAATTGATGCGACCTTCACCTCGGATATTTTGAGAAAATGTATAGGTACATTTCGCTGGCGATAAGCACTATTTTGCAAAACAGTTCCTCTTACAGTAAAGAAACAACTCTTGAACGAACTCATCTGATCTCATAAATGAATGTTCTCCTCTCTCTCTCTCTCTCTCTCTCTCTCTCTCTCTCTCTCTCTCTCTCTCTCTCTCTCTCTCTCTCTCTCTCTCTCTCTCTCTCTCTCTCTCTCTTAAACTTCCAAAGCACACATTATTTTCATCGTAAAAAATCCAGTCCAAGTGCGGCTTTCTGAATCAGCTAGAGTTGCTATGCAAGAAACAAAAAGAAAACCAAACAGCCAACTGTTGATGTATCAGGAAAGCAACATGGATAGAGCTAAGGTAGCAATAATACATCAAGCAAGTATATCCAAACTAAACGACTGTGTGATGATTATAATTAGGAAAGAATGTTATGCTTGAGTAAGTTGTTTTTGAACTGTTGCGAATTTATTAAATTGGACTGGAACACTGCTGGATTTTTTACACTAGATCAAATCACTTCAGACTACGTAGAAGTTTCGTCTCCAGTCAACAAGATCAATATGAAGGTTCGGAAAGATTAAGCACAAATTAGAAACACAGGCTCTGAACCTTGCGTTTGACAGATCTGCTTTGAACCTCCGTCTAGCTACCGGAAGTATTATGCCTTGTTTATAAAAGAACACATAGACGTACCAGCTTGGTGTACTGATATTAAAGACAAATCACAGCCTTATAGGTGATCAAAAGGATCAAAAACCTCTCACCAACTAGTCGGGCTTTCAAACCGCAAACTAAATTTCTTGACGCTACTCGTATCAAGTTCAGACAAAGAAATCCTGTCATTTTCAGAGGTAGGAAAACATAATAAAGTTCCCTAGGGTACATTAGAAGCAACAAGAAATAATCTCGTACATGCTCCATCGACTCATAACTAATTTCTCAAAACTGTCAGATATAAGATGCTTCTTTTTTTTTTTAGCAGGAATCACTAAGAACATATTCTACAACAAAGAAACCACTGATGGAAATGATTCCAGAAGATATTTACTTGATAATTGTTTCGTGGCAAGATGATTTTATGCATCTCATCTTTCCGAATCTTTGTCGTAACAGTCTGGCTTTTGGAGCAACAAGAAATAATACCAAATAGAATGCATCTTTCACCAACCTTCGGGGTGGTAGGAAAACTTATTAAGTGTTCATATCCACTGAATTAGTGTTATGCTCCTCCTGCAGACTGACAAGCTCTAATTGAACACAAGTGTTTAAGTATGAAGCAGATAACTAGTTGTATTAAAACACTAATTAATCAATTTACTGGTGACAACGAAATCATTGAAAATGATAGGTCTTTGTGGGCACTCTACATGCTATGCGTAGACAGTCTTTGAGTTAAGTGTAGATGGGATGTTTACAACTGTTTTCGTCGGCTTGTTGGCATCGTGCGATCCTCATGACCGTTTAACAACCAACAGACTCCCTCTCCTCCAATCCCACTCTCATCTCCATCCATCCGATTCCCCAGTATTCCTGACTATGAAGTACATAGTTCATTACTCTTACAAAATCATGCAAAAATCATAAACGTATAGATATATAAACTCTTCAAACCTTATCATATATTGAATGATTAGATTGAAAGGCGACAAACCCAAACGTTCATTTAAAGCATGGATGAAAACTTCAAACATGGATTAAAGATATACATAAACGCTACAACCCTTCACATTAAGTGACGGCATAAACACTACAAACCGTAGCATTAACTGAATTTATAGGTGAACACTACAAACTCTAAAATGCATTGAAGATATACATAAACACTACAACTCTAAAATACATTGAGGATATACATAAACACTACAAACTCTAACAAAAATGAAAACATAGATAAAAAAGCTACGAACCTTAACATGCATTGAAGGTGTAGATTAAAACTATAAACCTTAACACGCATATATAAGTATTACAAACATTAACATGCATTCAATGTCTACATAACGGCTACGAACACTGAAGCTATATATAAAACGTGTATGTACTGTCTGACCAATGTAAATCTCTATTAAACGTGCAGTCTGGAATTTATCCAATGCACAGTCTCATAATATATCTAAAAATGCTTCTAAAAAATGAGACATCTAATATGTTGAAATAGTTAGTAAATTTTTCGTCTGCAAAGATAGATTAATCAAAAGCAAACTAATCCCAGTTCTGACAAATTGTTTTTATAATTCCTAAAAAAAGCAGTAAACTACTAAAACTTGCAAACGTCGTGCTTTGCTTATAATAGACGCACATATTTTTGGGCTGCCAGGTGTAATTTGTAGTAAATAATATTGAAAAACTATTCACTGCTGTTTCCGCTTTGTATGTCTGATGTAAGGTTTTGTATGTTTGAAGTTTAGTCATGAAAATTTGAATAGTGTTTTTAAAAGTGCAGCTTGAAAATACGGATTGGGCATGCCTACTAAAATGCATCAGTAATCTATCAAACACCTGTTGTAGAAGTTATCATATTCTGTCATCGACGAAAGTGTCAGATCACTTTGCATTCTTCATTCTACTGTTGCACGAGCATAAGAAGATGATAATGATAATTCTGTTTATAAAGACGATAATGATAACGATGACGGATACGTTTAATGGTAGCCAGTAGATTGATGGCATTTAGTGATTATTTTTTATATTTAATCTTTATAATACAGATTGAATTAACTGACATAAGCAAAAGCCTATATAGAATCGTATGACAGTATATTTACATATAATTAGCAATCATGAAATTAAATTTATATATATATATATATATATATATATATATATATATATATATATATATATATATATATATATATAGATATATATATATATATATATATATATATATATATATTATATTTATATATATATATATATATATATATATATATATATATATATATATATATATATATATAGTATTAGTATCGTAGAGAGAACAAACGCAATGGCTACGCGTATAGCTTTGTACACACAGTTAATATATTTACAAACCATATCCATTTGAGCAGATTCCTTCTGCTAAGTCTTTGTGTTCACAAATATCACGTGGTTCATACACTCTGTAGATTATGTTTTATGCTATTTTAGAAATGGTCCACTATTTAATTTTGTAGGATATCATAACGTACACGGAAGAGAACCATATACGAAACATAGACATATTCAGAGGAGATAGAAGGAAGTTTTCTCTGCAGGATCAGGGCACTCATCAATATCAAATGTTTGCCTAAATCTGAAGCCAAATTCTTATTTCGCGTTCTCGGGTGCCACATTGTCTGAAAAGTCAAATATTGTAATTGCTGTTTTACCTCATTTTCCTTTTCTTCAGTTACTCGGTGTGTTAAGCTCGGTTAAAACATTTCATTTGCTACATTGACTTTGTACGATTGATTTTATACGATTTTATTTATTTTACACGATTGTTCAATGCTTTAAAATTTAATTTAACAGCATTCACAATCTTGATTTTTTTGTTGTCTTGTGACCAAAATTCTACCATTAAAGAATCCAAAGTGTTTGTATCACTGATATGTATTTACTGTTCATTTTAGATCAATGGGACTGAGGGTGGATATTTATTACCGTATGTGAAATCTCCATATGTTATAAAAGATCTTCCTTTTAAAATGTTAGTGTTACATGTTTAGCTCATTGGACTTTGGGTAGCGCAAGAGCATGTAGTTGTGGCGAATTAGTTGCTCTGTGGTTACATGAAGTTTAACGTCTAACTTCTCCCTATTTTTGATAATGAGCCACTTCATAGGCATGTTCTTAGACTTCATGAGGTCCCTGAAGTCAAATTATACTGAATTACTAGTTGGCTAATCCCATGTTTATTATGTCTGTAGGAATCTGTCAGTAAGTGTTTGCTATTACCATGTTGATCATTATATTACACTTACACTTGTCAACGTTTGACATTTTACATTTAGCACCGTTTTTTGCACAAATTACATGCCTGTATTGCCCCATTTCATACCAAATGTGTTTTTTCCATTATGTGGTTACTTGTTGGGAGCATCACGACCCGTGTATTAAATATGAAGTTTCAGGTTGTTCGTGTATCGCGGTAAACAAACTTTTCCTAGATCGAATCAAGTTCTTGTAGACGCCATTTTTGTTTGGTTGTGACCCATGACCTCGATGGTGCAATATCACAGGCATGTAATTCATATACATTTACACTCACATGAAATCCCAATGAACTTATTGCCGAAAATAATACTGACTTTATATAAAAACTGTAAGATTTATTGAGTAAGGTAATTTGTATTGTGCAAAGTTACAATCTCCCTAGCAACCGCAATTCTTTTAGTACCGTTATACCCTGTCATCGGTTTGCCTCAGTTTATGATTTACAGAACTACTGAAGATCATATACCCAAATCAGGATATAGAGTTTTTGTCTCAGAGTTTTGTACAGAGTAAGATATAAGATGTGAGAATGTTCTATGTATTGAAATATATCGAACCTTATTCGCATGTAATTAATATCACAACGATTGTGCTAGATTGAGGTTTGCCAGTCTGAAATGATTCAGGAACAAGACATCGACAATTTATGTCAGTATCTAATTGTTGCAACACAAGAGTGAAAGCATCAAGTGTTTCCTTGCAGGATTAAACTTCTCTTATCCATGGAAATATTTTGTACTGGTGACAGGTTTCCAGTTGCTTAGTTATTGCAAGGGATTTCTACTTCCAACGGTACTCCATTTCCTGTATGATTTTTTAAATGTAGTTGTCATAAACTATACATGTATATTAAACGTAAGGCTATTATATACTGTACATGGCTACAAAGCAACGATAAGAAAATACGTGTATTTTTCAAGATATGTATACGCGCACAAAATCCCTGACAAACGTGATCCCTTGGTGGATCCAGTACGCTTGAGAGGGTTGTTTTTCGCCATATGATTTGTATTCTTTATATATATATATATATATATATATATATATATATATATATATATATATATATATATATATATATATATATATATATATATATCCATGTATGGATGGAAGGCTGTATGCGAAATGATATGCAAATATACGGACAAATGTTGTCCAGTCCTTCTTCAATGGTGAAATCATTAATATCCTTCAAGGTGTTCCCTATTTCATCAGCATCTGATTCCTTTAAATGATCATCCAAAGTTTCAGTTCCTATTTTTTCCCAAAATGCAGAGAGTCACAAATAAAATGAGGGGCAAAATTGAATTCTACTCAAAGATATCTTGTCTCTTATCCTTCTTATACCACAATAGCATTGTATACAACCTCGCTAAATGCAATTCTGCAACTCATCAAGTTGTTTCTATTTAGACTCTTTTGCGTTTTTTAATGTGGTTTCTGAACTTTCTCCTCGGGCTCTTGTTTTCTGTATAAGACTAATATTGTATGCCCCAAGTACGCTCGTTTTTGATTCCTAAAATTCGTTTTCTTCTCATATGCAGCTAAGCCACATTAAGAAATGTCCAAGAATAGAACTTTAGATGTGGTGGAAAGTTGTTTTGGGAGATGCTTATCAGCTGAATGCGCAAAACAGTAGCAACAGCATCAATGGCCCATTGTATATATGCAGTGAATTATAATTAAAGCTTTAATGCTTCTAACTTTTCAGTAATTTTACGCAGAAGCTTTGTCGAGGTGACTGTAACTGAATAATGCGAATTTGTCAGGGTCTTCTTTTCTCATCTGTCTTCATTTTATCTATTTTGCCTCTTTTCTGTCCACAAATCACACTTTTTCCTATAGTAGTTGGGGTCTTTGCTGTCGGATATTGCAGTAATTCTGAAATACGATTCTCTCCTATGTACTGCCTGAGGTTGGTTAAGCTAGTATTTATTATTGTTGGTCTGACAAAGTTATACTACAAGGCCATTTTTTTATTGTTTATCTATTACAGTTTTAGTCCATTTTGCATTTGTTGTACTTCGTGTATTCGTAGGTGTGCGCAAAGCCTTGCATGCGAACAAGAACGTTCGTATGTTGAAAATAAATTCCAAGAATCGGCGCACGTACGGTTTCAATTTGCTTCTCGGTTATGCCTTGCACCTTTTTAATTACAATTGCTGATTCCTTATAGGTTCTACCATTGTGTGTTGATCTGCTTCCTATTTCCGCCAGCCATGTTAGATTCATTTTACTCTCCATTTTCATTACTAGAATGAATAGTTTTATTTTTTTATCATTAGTTTAGATCATTAGTCTGCATTTCTCTGCGAGAGAGAAAGAACAAATTCAGGTATACTCCAGGGATTTTAGTGAGTAAAGTTCTCGTCAATATAAATTCTATCCAAGTGTGAGACGTTTGTCTGAAGGATTCGACAGACAACAAAAGCAAGAAAAACGAGGTAATTGCACAAATCTTATATACTTCTTTTATGCTATGATTTAATAGCTTGTAGGTAATTGTATTTAAAGAAATTTATTTACGTCGTTTATGATATGACTTAATTGCTTGTAGAAGCATGTATTTGCAGGAATTTATTTGTTGAGTCGTAGATTAATTTTCTTGATATGGTATACGTGTATCTAGTTTGTTTATCTGAGCCCGCGCAACGATATTTCCTTTTACATATGCTTTGGCGATTTGCTATGTTATAGTCTTGATTATTGCAAGAATTGAGCATATTGAATTCATGATATTCTATATACGGATTTATGTATCGGACATAACTGTGTTGAGTTCATTTAGCTGATAATATTTTACTTATAGTCATGGATGAATTGATGATTGATGTTACCGATGTAATCAGAACTATCCGAACGAATTTATTATGTATGATGGTAGCCTTGAAGTATGTGAGGAATTTCATTCATTAACGTGTAACGAGACTTAGTGAAAGGCTAAAGCCATACGTGCCGTAAATGGCCATTCGCAGATCATTAGTCTGGGAACTAGCCGCATAGACTGTTTGAAGTCGATAGAGTTAATTTCTGACCTCGAGGGGCAGTCTAATGATGTTTTCCCTTATAATGTGACGGAAGATTTAGGTTGTTTGTTTATATTTTCATAAGGTGAGATAGTCTGGAAAGACGTTACAACCCTAAACATTGTGGGAAGGAAAATGAAAGTTTAGAACAAAAGGAAAGACATCTAGAATTGTTGGAACAAAAGAAAGCGGAACGGAAGACGTACTGAAACAACGGAACCAAAGTACAGTCTAAGAGGACCTGTGGGACGGAATCAGTCAACAGGTTATGCATTGATGCAAGACAGAGTTTTTCGATATACTCGGACTCGTAAATGATTATTTTGAGATTCTCTCTTAAACAGGATCGGCTAATCTTATAATGTAATTGTGTTTTTGAAATTCTTTAATTAGTTAATACATAAAGAAAGAAGTGTATCTTTCAAACTGTAACTTTCATATTGTTTACTTGTGGAAATCTTTATTGTTTGAAATTTTATTCAATTTTGTCTTTATTTCTAACGGGGGCTCGACTTATTTGTTTTATATGTTAGCTCAGATTACTTCTATATTCCATTCATAGCTTCCTACTTGCAGTAGCTTTATTTGATACCGGGAAAATGTCATCGTTGGAGGTCACTCCAAGATACAAAGCCTAAACGAGTAAACCCGCCACAAATAAGTTGAGGAGGGGTTTACCATACCACAGATTGTCAGATTTCTGGCAGACTCTTTATACAGCTCAGATTGTCGGCTCAACTCTACTTATATTTACCATGCTTAGACATGCATGCCCATACTGCAGTAGTGTTACCATCATTTTCTAGAACGTGAAAGTCATAAAGAAATAAAAACAAACCATGCTTTGTGACTCTCTATAGCTTACATGAAAGGACATGTCTATGTGTGTTTATCAGACCACGATAACATCTGATTTTGAAACGTTCAGGGCATTAAAGTGATTATAACATTACCATTCATTGACATCCATATCACGTGAAAAGACACCAGAATGATTGATCCATCGTGTCAATGCAGCCCACTGTTTCGATCAGTTTGCCTGATATAATTGGAGTATAATTGTTTATTTAATTATTCGTTGGAATTACCAAGTGCGGATCGTGTTTCGGATTAATTAATACAGTACGTTGGATTTGTATGAACTCATTCAAGAGCATTGTGGATTGCAACACAATGTTATATCAGGACATTCAAACTATTAGCGTTCCTTCTAAATACCTAAATTGCACTTGTAATAGGGCATTTAGGCTTATTTGGAATTGAATTCACAATAGTGTAAGTGTTTTTTGAATTTTAGTTTTGCATTGTAGGAGCATACATTGCAAGTCAATTCAAAAGTACAATAATGATCTAGAATTAGTAAAATTTTAGTGAAGTTGTAGAAACTATCAAAATTAGTTTGTTTGTCCTTGTACTGCTTTGTTAAACAGTTATATATACTGATGTCTAATGTGGTCATATGTTTGACTAACCTTATATATCACTGACCCCTGATGTGTCTCGATCTTTCGCGACTTAACTGATGCATATATATTTATTTGAGAAACATGATGTTCTGTATTTAACATACGGTTATGTGAATTAAGAATTAGGAGACTAAACTGCAAAAACTAGTTTAGAACTGTTGATGTTTCTGTTTAAAAATGCTACTCATTAATTACAATTGTTTAGGCTAAAGGCATCAACTTCCCGGTAGACTTGAATCACCAAAAGCATGACTACTTATGGCCCTTTCACGAGGACTTTAGCATCTCAGATTATTTGTTCTGAATATTCCACTCAACGTTTTGTGTTTTATAAATATTTTAATTTTAATAATTTCTCTTTTCATTTTTCAAGGGCAAAGCTAAGGTGCTGCTAAGTAGAACACGACGGACCCAGTAATTCAGAACATCAACATAAATTTAGAAATTTGAAAATGAAAACGCGCACTTAAGTTAAGTCTGCGGAACAACTACAGTGCAACATATGAATGAAGCAAAATAAAGTGGAGATAGCAAGAGATACGCACATAAAGAATGACATGGATGAACAGAGTGATATGTAATATTTTTATTTGTTGTTTTCAAGCAATTTTAAGTTAGAATATATTCTTCTCTAAAATGCTGAAGTTTTTCTTCAACCGGTGTTTTGATGCATTCACCGAGACACACAGATGCACAAAAAACACAAGTATATGTAAACGAGTGACAATGATGCATTTTGAATTTGGCTATGATGACATTATGCTCAACGGGGAATATCAAACGATGGTATTAAATCAATTTAGCTTCGAGCGCTGCAACTCGTTTCGATCCTCGATAATATCCCATTGAATGATGTCTGTTGGAAATGTTTAGCACATTTTTCTTCTTTAAATTGTATTTCTTCTATAATTTATAGTCAGTTGGTCATGAGTTAAATATATGCTGTTCTATCGAACTCTTATTCTAGTTGCAAGAATCAATTAAAACGGAACCTTCTGGACATATGCTGAACAACCTATATGGAATAAAAAGTTATAAATATTTATTCCATAGTTAAGGATTGACTAACATTCATATTTTTTTTCTAAAACCCAGGACAAACAGAACGAGTTCATTTTCCTACTGAACACACTAATTTTGATTTTAAAAAATGATTAGTACAGTTTAATTGCAAAGACACTAAACAAGCTCACAGTCTTAATTACATTACTAAACTTACATTGAAATATATACACTTCTAGTATTTCACACAAGCACATATCTTTCGCTGAAATATCGTGGCTGGGGATACCCCGAGTTGGGGGCCCTGGGTGCGACGACCACAGAAATTCCTGCATTTAATGCATTCCCGGTGCATGCATGCATATATATATATATATATATATATATATATATATATATATATATATATATATATATATATATATATATATATATATATATAACCATCAAAACTGTTGCGTCATTTATCGCCCATGGAAAATGTAGCAGTAATATAGAAAGAGTATGTCTGGATAAAGAAGAATAAGGAAGATATGTATTTCATTTTTTCTGCATTATGCTGGCTCGAATCGTAGTCATTGTATGGTACGTTTTTAAGGATATCACCTGTTAAAGAAATAGGTGATGAATTAAACAAGTTTGTTGCCTAGATAATACTAGATACATGTTACAATTTTCTGAAGCGCATACTTGGCCATCGGTAACGTTTTCATGCCCATCATGAAAATAGTATGTCAGCTAGATACAGCACGCATGGCCATAGATACCTCGGTAAGCATGAACCTGACTCATATATTTACGCAACATAACCCGATACAGATCGGATATTTTGTATATTATCAATTAGCACTTGTACCTAAAAATCAGGTTGGCATGTGAGACATAAAATTGCCTGAAACACTCAATAACGCCCGTATTAAATAACTTAGGTAGTGTAATTAAGTGTGGGTACTTGTTTGCGCAAGACACTGAGATCGCTCAGACAGATAATTGGGACTGAGTAAGGTGATGATATTTAGTAACTTTTTCCTTGATGCAAGTACAGAAATGCTTTCTTCACAGCATAAACGTATTAGTAAAGAACATTTTCTTTTTTTGAAATATGACGAGCAGAATTTTTATAGTTATTATTTATGCAAAAATGTTTCGCTTTCTTAAAAGACATACTGTAAAATTTCAGAGAACAGGTTCTTTGAAAACTTTAATATGTACATATAAAGGTTGTAAAGACTGTTTTTAATGATATACGTTACCCTTATTTTGATACATATCTTCATTAGTATATTAAGATTTTAATTTTTCTTTTTCACATCAATTATGGAATTAAATTTAAATGACTTATCATTGTTAGTGTGTTTATATGGTGGCTAAAATGGACCGTTAGGTCATTGCTAGATCTTTTGTCAAAGCCGACATGAACACTTTTGTTCAAGAAATATACAAAACTCTTCAGCACAACCAATTTTTGGTTGATAAAGACATTCATAGCCTATAACTGTCGTCAAGGACACGTTTTTTTTAAAAGATACATCGATTGAAATAAACCTCTGTCAAGACAATAAACGATTTCGTTGTGAAGTTTTCTGGCTCCTTTTATTTTTGTACAACACGTTGTCAAATTGATGTCCATTATAGACTATCGTACAATACATGATAGTGTTTGTATGAAGTTTTTTTTATAAAGCCAGCATCAGTGATTTGAGTTATATGATTAGGGTCAAATAAGGATGATTCTCATTATAATTGAGTTCAGCAAAGAAGTTGATTCATAGCAATTAATGGAAAACAGAATAACTAACATATATATATATATATATATATATATATATATATATATATATATATATATATATATATATATATATATATATATATATATATATATATATACACACACATTCTATCTTTGACTCTATCACTTGCTAAGCAAGTAAACTACCTCTCTTTAGGCGCATCATGGTATTCGATTTCTGGAACTGAACCAGCACCGTCCACGACTTAAGTAGCAAGGAACAGCGTTTGCTTATATTGAAATGGTTGATGTCAAACGTCAGTTTGGTTGTTTTGGTAGTTTCATGTCAAAGGTACGAAGAGACAAGTTCTATCGCGGCACGTTACACTAATGTTTTTGGCAATGGTCCGCGACAACGTCAGGAACAATGCAAACATATACATTGATTTTTTTTGCATAAGGTAACAGTAATGCCACGAAGCTATGTACACTGTTAATGTTGTCAGCGAGATTATATAAATATGTATCGTGTTTATATTAAAGCAACCATCAAGAAATAATGCCTATTTATTTGTAAATTTTGACGAAATAAAACTGTTGCCAAAATTGGTTGTGTTGAATAAAAAAACATAAAGACAATAAAAGAATTATTATTCATATCGTGCATTAAGGAACTGATTCTGATGTGTCGAATTTTGAAACTTGTTGAAACCTAAGGTTAAATAAATTGTGCTTTGACGTTAACAAAATCGAAGCAGACAGGTCTGGTGAATGTTCAATGTTGATTTCTTCATCTATAACAAAGAGGAATTAGCATAAGCGTCAGTTGAATCTGACCCGGTCATTTTTTTGGCACAAAGAGCACACGTCAAATAATTGTTTTCAAAGGACGCTAATTGTGAAATGTTTTAGGCCAGTGAAACCGACGACGGACACTTGATTTGAAGGGAAACATTTAGAAACAGTTATTTCTGATTGGCCAGAGAAACTTAAGGGCTTACACTTTGAGGAACGATTTAGGAACTATCTCTTGGAAAAATATGCAGTTAGATTTTTCTTGAGAGAAGATTAAGTCTACTCCGAAGGTGCTAGTTAATGAAGTAGTGTCTTCATGAAATTACAAAGGGCCGGATAGTTGTCTTAGAACAGGAGACAAGATTAAAGGCTAAGACTGTTTGTTTGGAGAAAGAAAAACGGCAGTAAGGTACGCAATTATAATTTCAATATTTAATATGCTATTTCATTTGTTTTATTGTTTTCAGATATGATATATTATGATTCACGCATATATTTGCGCATTCATTTCGTAGGACTCTAGTGATATTTTAATTCTACCAGTTAATTCTTTGATTTTTCTATTATTAATTCACTGAGAGAATTGACGGATCGCAGGTAATTAAATATTCGATATGTAGAGTTGCGTAGGGATTTCATGAATGCACCCTAGTATACGACATATGTCATATTTCTTAGGATATATGAATTCAATCCATGTGTAGGTGCTATTTACTCTTGTGAGTAAAACATACTCTATTTTTAAAAGGACAGCTTCGTAGTTCGAATTCAACCTTCATATTTCGTACTCCAAACCAGAGAAAGGAGATGGAGTAATACGGAAGGAACTCAATGAGTTAAAGAGGAAATCTACATCCACAGTGATTGTCGAAAGAGGGCCAATCACGTAGTTAGACGTGTTAGAAAAGTTGTATGAAGACAAGTGTCAGGTTATGCTGTCAAAGCATTAGATTGGACTCAAAGTCACTACTCGAATACATGATGATATTTATACGCTGTATTGAATTCTGTCACTGACCATCAGCTGAATAGGAAGTGAATTTGGCTATACTTTAATTGAGTACGTAATTTAGTAAATCGGTTGTAGGGGAATTGTTTCTTTGATTATATATTATTCGATTAAAATTTTATATTTTATTCATTGAAAGGGAACTCGTTGTTTTATTTCTTTCATTACTTTGCTCAGCTATCTGTAAAGTTCCATCTATCCGTCCACACTGGGCAATTACATCGCGAGAGATCATTCCATAGTTAACGACACCGAATTGGAAGGAGGAGGGTTAATTGTTTTAATTACCCCCCTTATCAATCTGATATACTGAAGTCTTCCAGAATAGATATAGATTTAGTTATTACATTCAATTATCATACTATTGAAATAAGCAGCAACATCTTTAAGAGTAATATAATGAAAGTATTACAATACGAAAAGAAACAAGTTACCTATTTCATTTGGTTAAATACGTAAATTTGTATTTTGCTAAATTTGCAGCAGAACTTGAGGATCTAGTAAATTTTACAAAGATAACCTATGACAATTAAATAAACAGTGATGTAACTATAGAAAATAAAGTTCGACATAAAAACAGTACATGGTAATTCAATTCATAAAGTAGCAGTTTATATTCCCCAATAAGAATGGCAGATATGTGACATAAATCTGAATTCGTTCATATTGTTAATGGATCGAAGAACCATTCCATCTTGTTGAATGTCAAATCATTTCTTATAGATGGTGGTCATGCTGGATTGTTTGTAAAATATAAATACAATTTATTTTTTTTGACTGAATAAATAAAGTAAATAAAGAACGATATTGGTGACATATTTAGTACATTACTGACAGTATAGTTATCCGTACAAGCATTAATCATTTTTTACATACAAATTAAAAAAGGTTGAAAGCAAATTAAATGCCGTAAATTCAAACACAATTAAATTACTGCTAATTGCACATGTAAATTAAAGTCATAGTTGATTGTGGAAGTTTTGTTTATTTGGAACAGATTCCAGAAAATTTATCGAATATTTCTCAAAAATGAGTGTGGAAGCTTAAAAGGGAAAAAATACTGACGGCATGTTTACGAACAAGAGGTATTGCGTTATGAAAAACATATGATATATACAAATTGAATAGATCCTGAAAACAGAAAGGAAAATGACCGATAAAATGATATATACAAACTGAATAGATCCTGAAAACAGAGGGGAAAATGACAGATAAAAGGATATATACAAACTGAATAGATCCTGAAAACAGATGGGAAAATGACCGATAAAATGATATATACAAACTGAATAGATCCTGAAACAGAGGGGAAAATGACAGATAAAAGGATATATACAAACTGAATAGATCCTGAAAACAGAGGGAAAAATGGCAAATAAAAGGATATATACAAACTGAATAGATCCTGAAAACAGAGGGGAAAATGACAGATAAAAGGATATATACAAACTGAATAGATCCTGAAAACAGAGGGGAAAATGACAGATAAAAGAATATATACAAACTGAATAGATCCTGAAAACAGAGGGGAAAATGATAGATAAAATGCAGTTACAAATGAAATGGAAAAGAATAAGTTGAAAACATCATGCCCTTGAATAAATGCTGTACAAATAACATCTATCCACCAGATGCTGTGTGAGAACATTGAAGAAGATTGCATAAGTAGAGGTATTTATGAGCATAAAAGCGGTGATTTGCGAAACATAACGACTTTCTAAAATGTTGCCAATATGCAGAAAAACATAGAAAAGTATAACAATCGTGCCAACGGATACACGATCAAATGTGCATTTTTCTATAGATCAAGTGATCTACAATGTCAAAATTTAAGGGAACTAAAGCACCTAATGACATAAAATTATCAAATATCATTTGCTTTGGAAAGAAAATTTACGTCTCGTGGATGTAATAATATCAAGTAAACTGTCTGTAAATAGACTGGTCTTAAGATATAATTGTATAGAACTTACATTTTGCATTTCATTAGTAAGTGAACATAAATTACACCAAAAAATTGTAAAGTCGGTTGAAAATGGGACAAATACATCGGAGCAACACCAATCGAGGAAATGGGGGGGGGGGAGAATACAAATACCGGGGATGCAAAAATGAATCAGATAAATTTAATTGGTGTTGCACTGAATGAAATGGAAATGCTAGTGAGAAAAATCAGTAAATTCTAATACATGAAATGGCAAAGCAGTAAACGGACCCCAAATGTATTAAATACAGGATAACAAAATATCTTTTCTGCACAGTGAAGGACTCCAGTCCTAAAGCAAACAAAGAAAGACTCCATATATAATGAAATGGGTTATATGTCTGGCGTGATCATTCCTGCAGCACGCATTGTCTCTGACACGATGGATTTGGGATTTTAGAGATAAAGCATAAGCAAAGAAGCAAGTTCAGTTCATTAACCTTGTCTTGTAACAGTGTCTAATGCTCCATTAATACAGGCATGTCACAAATATTTATAAAGATGCAAATATTTTCCAGTGAATCTCATATTTTCACATACAAGCTTATGAAACGTTTTAATAACTTCTCTTTACAATTTGATAAACAAAGATGTAGTTAATGATACTTAAAAAGTGAGTACTGTGGATAGAGCGAGTGATTGTGGGATTTTCTACTGGGCTCCTACAGCCACCCCGCTTTTACTTCAAACATATGAACCTAATTAATTAATGTGCAATACTTCTATCTATTGAGTACATATTTATTTTATGAATCTGAAACAATTTGCATTGTATGTAACAATATTAACATTCCACTACAGCATGATGTGATATATATTAAGGGAGAGGTTTATAAAGAAATAAATAACAAAAACACCACTATAGATAATAATAGGTATTTACGGAAAAAGATTAAACTTGCATCAAAGAAAATAAGAGGGATTAAGGAAATCTAAAAGTATATTCCAAAAGTCCATTAACGATTTTGCTTAATAACTAGCATAGGTTTTAAGCGCAAACGCGTTTTAATACCATTTATCATGCAATATCAAACGTTGCTCTTACGGAAGCTTTAAGCTTTCAGCATGCTCTTGAAAAGCTATTGAGGTTTATAATTGGCCCAACATCAAACATGGATATTAAAGAAGTTATAAAGCTAATAAATGCAGGATATTTTAGCGAGTTTACAATTGATAACTCATGTTATTTGACCAAAGTAAAGTTTGTGTCCCAATGTATGACCCTAACGTATAATACTATTAATTATTCTTGAAAACAATATAAATTTCAGTCATTGATGGTATTAAATTATTCGAAATGTTGTCGGGTACGAACTAATTCTTTAGGATTTGTATTGTTTTGTTTCTGATAAGTTTTGATATTCAGGAAACATGGTGAAAATATGTAAAATACGGACTAATTTAGCAGCATTTCTATCAACATTCATATAGGAATGAAGAAATAGTTAAGAACTGTATCAAATAACACAATTGTTTCACAAGGCTATGTTGACTGTTATTAACGGGCATGTATACAGATCCACCTGGACGGTGAACGAATAAGCATTTTGTCTTGCCAATAAATGGCAAATGAAAAGTCAAATCTACTAACGCTCTGATCTGACAAATAGCTTTGACAACTTCATCTTTAGCGCACCGGGTTCTGTAATCAATTAAAATATTTGGACGCTATACTATAAGACCGAGACGTGCATCAGCCATGGTAGGGAAGAATGGTCTCGTACACATCCATTATGTTACTACCCGTTTACTCGATTTTTACTGCCTGTAAATTAGTTACATATTTC